>MCFG01000241.1:0-107548 GCA_002104895.1 Anaeromyces robustus | reverse complement strand
TTTGGCTTTCGGAATAAGGAAGAATGTATTAGTCTTTTTATCTCTATTCTTTCTATTTGTCAAAGACGTAAATTCAAAGGGGAAGATACTTATTTAGCTTTTCTGGATCTTAAAAAAGCTTACGATTCTGTGCCCATCTATAACATTTTATCGAAAATTTATACTCTTGGTATACAAGGAAAATGCTTTCAATTTTTGGAGAACCTATATCTGTCTTCCAAAGCTTGTGTTAAAATTAATGGACAATTTTCCGATTCCTTCAGTATACTTAAAGAAGTTCGACAAGGATGTCCCTTATCTCCTATACTTTTTAATTTGTTTATCAATGACATCTTCAACGATTGCCTGCATAATGGTGTGAAAATAGATACTGAATATTGCTGTGGAGGATTATTTGCTGATGATATTGTTCTTTGTGCCCCTAGTAGATCTCGTATGAATAAACTTCTTCGCTCAGTTAGTAAATGGGCTAAGGACAATGAGATGACTTTTGGAATTAATAAATGTGCCACATTTGCTGTTAGACATGAAAATTCGGAATATTTTCTTAGAGAAGACCCTACCTTTTATTTAACAGGAATCCCAATCCCTAAAACAGATTGTTATACTTACCTTGGTGTTCCCTTTCACAAATCTCTAGATTTAAAATTCGTTATTAGTAAAATGAAAAATAAAGTTAGTAAGGCTTTGTTTTCAATTCAAGGTTTTTTAAAAAATGATCTGATTCCTATTCCTCTTAAAAGAACTTTATTCTCTGCAAAAGTTATTGGACAAGTTTCCTATTACGCTCCTTTGCTTGGTTCTAACAAAAACAATACTAGTTCTACACAAACAATTATTAACAAAGGTTTTTATTGGATTTTAGGCTACTCGAAACCTAATTCTTTTGTTTCTATTTATTGCATCTCAAAAGAACTCAATATTCCTCCACTTTCTGGTAAATGTGCTTTAGCTCAGGTTAGATGTTTTAATAAGTGGAAGGACTCCAACTGCATTATCTCTAAGATAGTTAATAATGTTGCTACAACAAGAAAATGGACTTGGGACAAAGAAAGTAAAATATTAAATGATAAATTAATCAATATTTCATCCTCTTCTAAAGAAATTATGGAATTCTATTGGGACAGAGACATGAACAGTGATAAATCAATTAAAGCTAAAACTTATAAAATGTACAAATTTGAAGAATCAAGGAATTACTTAAAACTTAATCTAGAATATCCTGAATATAGCAAAGGTTTTAGGTGGATACTTAGGGCAAGATGTGGATATAAAATCGATGCTAGAGTTGCTAAAGCTGCAAAAATGATTAATAATTCTTGTCCTAATTGTTGTTCATGTTGTTTCCATTGTGACAGTTATCAGAGAATTGATCATTGGTTTATAAATTGTTTCTTATTTAAAAATCTTCGTATTGATCACTTCTCTGATCTAGATAGAAATTTTTTTAATTTTTTAGATAGTCTTTTTAATAGTTTAGTTAGGACCAGTAATAACCCTAATGTAGATAATAGAATTAATAGTATTGTTAAGGGTTATAAAAATAGTAATAATATGAGGTTTAATAGTATTAGTAATATAGATATATTAGGTAATAAAAAAATAGTTAATAGGTACAGTATTTATATTTTTTTAATTGGTGGAAGGGATTATGGTTTTAGTGATAGAATTAACAATAGTCCATACAAAATGGAATGGGAATGTTTGTTTAAGTGTCAGACTGAATCTGGTACTTATTCAAAATCCCCATTCTTGTTGCGATCTGCGGCTCTATTGAATGATATCATGCCTGTTGTCTGTAAAAGACAACATATATTGTTCAATAAATTTAAAACCAACCTCTCCAGGAACGTCAATGCTGATAACACAGTAGGACAGCCTAGTAGGGCAAATGCCGATCCTATTTCCGACCCTAGTGGAATAGGATAGATCAATTTTACTTTAATTCTATATTTAGAATTAAGGGCTTGTATGGATTTATTGTTTTTAAATATTATTATACTACTTTTTTTCCTCCAGTATTATTTACTATTATCTATAATATATTACTGGTTTTTATTTTTTTTAGTATCATTTTTTTTCATTATGTGTTTTTTTATGATTCATGTATTTTAATATTTAAATTCAATAAAGTTGACGTACAAATTGTGTGCCATAAAAAAAAAAAAAAAAAACATCCATCCTTGTATCACATTTATTTTTAAATTAAAATTAAAATTAAAATTAATTAAAATTTTATTAAATTAAATTAAAATTTTATTAAATTTAAATTAAAATTTTATTAAATTTAAATTAAAATTTTATTAAATTTAAATTAATCATCTTTTGTTAACCATTTTTTAAAATTTGTTTTTCAAAAAAAAAAATCATAAATTTTTTTTATTTTTTTTGAGTTTTTGTTACACTTGATCAATCCACAAAAATTTTCTTCTGTTATTAATTAAAGTTTTATAATATTAATAATATTAAAAAAAAAAAAAATAAAATCGATTTTCTTTTTTTCTTTTGTTTTTGAATTTCATAAATTAAATTAATTAATTACATTGAATGCAATTAATTATTCATTAAAATACGATACATATTTATTATTATGAATATGCAATAAATAAATAAAAAAAAAAAAAAAAAAAAGAATTCATAATGAATATAATCATAAATAAATAAATAATAATAATAAATAAATAAATAATAAAATAATATAATCATAAATAATAATAAATAAATAATAAATAATGGATAATAAAACAAAAAAAAATTTAGATTGATTAATCTTGTTAATTATAAGTAATAATATTATTATATTATCATTTAATCATTTAATTGATTAACAATAAAAATATAATAATAATATTTATAATAATAATAAATAATAGTAATAAATAATAATATTTATAAATAATAAATAATAGTAATTTAATAAAGTTGTTTAAATATCATTTGAAAGTTTTTTCATTAAATAAATAAATATTAGTTTAATTTATTTATACTTTTAATGTTTCAAAGAAAAAAAAAATTTTTTTAAAAAAAAAAAAACAATAATTATAAATAAATATTTTAAAAATAAAATAGAAAATACGAATAAAAAATTAATGTTTCAAAAAAAAAAAAAAAAAGAACAAAATAATAAATGTGCATTAAAGAATGTACGTACAGAAAGATAGTAAAAAAAAAATTTTTTTTTTTTTTTCAATTATACCAATTAAAATGATTTGGTAATTATGACATATTAATAATTAATAAGTAGAGATAAATACAAATATTATAGATTAATTAATTTATTTATTAATCATTATTAATCATTGCTATTAATTAATAAATATTATTATTATTATTATTATTAATTATTATTAATTATTATTAATTATTATTAATTATTATTAATTATTATTATTAATTATTATTATTATTATTATTAATAAATATTTACATTTTATATAAAAAACATAAGATAAATAAATAAATGTAAAATATTATTCATATTTGCTATACATTCTTAAAAATATTAATTATTAATAAGTTTTTTTTTTTTTTATATATATAGACTTGGATTAATCTTTATTTTAAAATAAACACACATGTGACATATATATTACATTAAAGAAAGAAATATATAATACATGAAATGTAAATTAAATAGAAGTAATAAAAGATACAAAAAATAAATAAAATTTATTACAGATATTAATCAAATTAAAATATTAAATAAAAAAAAAAAGGAAAGAAGTTAAACTTCTAACCTCTCCCGTTCAACGAATGAGATGTCATTCGAATCCGTATAGGAATAAATTCCATGCCTTATCTTTTTCGACGTCGACGCTCTTGAAGCCGCCCGGAGTGTTCTTATTGTTATTATACCAATTGAAAAGAATCCGAAAGGATATATTCACAATTGGCATAACAACAGTAAGAAATCTTAATTATTAATAAGGAAGTTGAAGTTTATATTAATTTTTTTTTTGATGTTTTTACATTTGATATTTAACATAAAATTTTCATTACCTGATTTTTTAAGAAATGCCTCTAATTTATCCTAAATTTCAAATGAATCTTTTTACACTGCTTAAAATGATCCTTAATATTGATTATTTTCATATAGATTATTTTTGAAACTAAAATCTTTATTATAACTTTCATTAAATATACGCTTATTAAAAAGTTTATAATTTAATAGGTAATAAGAATATTAGAATTATAGAATTATTATTATTATTAATATATATACATTTTCAATAGTATTTAAATATCTCTTTTTTTTTATGAATTTGTTTTTTATTGGAATATCTTAATATATTATTAAAATATATAAACATGTTTTTTTTTTGTATAAAAAGTTAAATAAATAAAGATAAATATTAAAGAAAAAATTATAATTACTTTTTAATATAATCTATTACTATATATTTCAATTATTTTTATTTTTTATTTTATATTTTTATTTTTTTTTTATTTTGTTATTATTTATTTATAAAAATATAAATATAATTAATTATATATGAAAATAAAAAAAATTTTTTTTTATTATTATCTATCATTTTACCATAAATTATATAACAATATATATTATTATCCATCATTTTACCATAAATTATATAACAATATATATTATTATCTATCATTTTACCATAAATTATATAACAATATATATTATTATCTATCATTTTACCATAAATTATATAATAATATATATTATTATCTATCATTTTACCATAAATTATATAACAATATATATTATTATTCTATTTATGAATTATAATTTATGTTTTTTTTTTTTTTTTTAATTAATAAACATAAAATTATATGACAAAACTAATAAAATTAATTCTTTATTATTTTTTTTTTTAAGTTATTTTATTTTTTAATAGGTTAATTTTTCATATACAAAATTACAAAAAAAATTAAACTATTTTTTTATGGTTAATAAAATAATGTTATGGTTTACTTTTTTTTTATAAAAAGAACAATAAAATTCCAATAATTAAGGCAATATTAAAGACAGTGAAAATGATAATTTTTTCTGTTCCGCTCTTGTTAAGTTCATTATCATCAACTATATAATTTTATGTTAATAGTTATAAAAAATATGAATAAAAAGTTTTTACTTATTATTATTATTATTATTCATTATTATTATTCATTATTATTATTATTATTAATTATTATTATTATTATAATTATAATTATAATTATAAAATTTTATAATATAAAAATTTAATTATATATTATATATAAATAATTAAATAATAAATAAATAAATCAAAAAGAAAAAAAAAATTTTTTTTATAATTTAAAAAATATATTTACTTGTTTCGTTTTCAAAAGTGGAATTGTAGTATTCACTTAAAAATTGGAATCTTTCGCTAATAAAATATTTAATACCAGGTAAATAATCAACACTTCCATATTCAGTATTATCTTCCCATTCTTCTTCAGTGTAAAAGTAATAACCATCATCGTTAAAACGACCAGGATAATAACCTTCAGGGGTTTCTATTTTTTCTTTTTCAATAAAAGGTTTAACATATTCTTTAATATTATCAATATGGGGAATAAGAATATTAGGATTGAAGGTTATCGTGATCACTTCTTTTAATATTTTTTCAAATCTTTCAGGATCATTTAAAATAAGTAAATTAATAAGAGGAATGGTACTATCAAAATAATCTTCAAAAGAAAAAGCACATTCTTCCGTGGCTATATCTAAATCGTAGTCATAAGCTAAATATTTCCATTTACCATTATTTGGTTTATACATATAATAATTATGACCACTTTTAAAATGATCCCCTCCATCCGTTAAATATTCTATGGCCATTTCTTTTAAAAATTGATCTACATCAAAAATATCTTCTATGTCCGATACACTTTGAGCATTATCTAAGGTTTCAATTAATTCATTCCATTCAGTAGTATCCGTAACTTCATCATTTTCATTGATACAATAGGATTGTTCTTTAGTTAGGGTAGAATCTTCACATTTATATAATAATTTGGTATCTTTTTCATTGAAAACATCTTCAACCCAAGACGTCTTATATCTATCTGTTAAAATAAATAATCCTAAATATTCATCATTAATATTTAATGTAATATAATTTGCCGAAACGGATGGAATTTCTAAACGATTATGAATATCAGAAATTAATTTTGTTCTCATTAAAGAAGGATCTGTAATATCAGCACGTAATTTTAAATGTTTACGACCATATAAATTCTCTCCTTTACCAATTTTTATATTATATTGATATTTTGCAAAATATCTGGAATAATTTCCACCAATCGACAAAGTTACCTTTTTAAATTCTTTTTTTTCTCTAATATATATATATATATATATTTTTTTTTTTTTTTTTGTATTCTTTTTTTTAAAAAAAATTTTTTTTATTTATAAAATATAATTATTATATATTATATATAAAATAATAGGATTATTAAAAAATATTTTTTAATTATATATAAAATGAAGATTATTAAAAAATATTTTAATTATATATAAAATGAAGATTATTAAAATTTTAATTATATATAAAATGAAGATTATTAAAATACTTTAATTATATATTTACAATTATATAATTCAATCTAAATTTACTAATAAAAAAATATTAATATTAAAAAAAAAAATCTTTTTTTTTTTTTTTACTTTACCCATTAAAATCAACGACCATAGAAGCATCTTTTATTTTACATTTTTCAATATCTTTTATGAAATCATCATATTCCTTAGTATTGATGGTATAAACATCATCTTTGGGATTTTGAATAAATTTAGCTTTTATTAAAATAATTTTGAATTGATCATGACTGATATCATAATTATTATATTCATTGAAATTTGCTTTTGAGGAAATTTCCATTAAAATATTTAATAATTTAAATTCTTTATTACTATGATACATTAACAATTCAGACGAATTTTCATTATTAACAATATCAATATCATAATAATCTTGTTCATTCAATTTGAAACCCTTAAGAACTTTATAAACATCAAATTTTGGTTGGCCATCCTCTTCAATCATTAATTCAGGAAATTCTTTTTTAATGATGGTAAGATCATGATCATGTTCCTTAAAATTATATATTTTAATCCTTTCAAGTATTTCTGCTAAAGTTTTTGAATTTACTTTTTCTACATTTCTGAAATATTTATAGTATTTCAAATCGTCAATATCTTCAAAATAAACTTCATTACTTTTTTCTTCGTAGGTTTGAAGAAAAGAGGTCAAGTCGTCTAAATTAAATTCATAATTAGAAATAGTGTCGCCATCATCATTATAAGCATCATCATTTCCATTTTTTACAACATAATTAAAGAATACTAGTCTACGCGTTAATTCATCATCCTTATTAAATGTACTATAGGTCATTAATTTTGCAAGATGAATTAAAATATTTAATAAATCAAAATTTTTATTGGATTGAAGTACGGGGAAAAGAGTATGAATGTAGGAATAATCTGAGGAGAAGTTAACATAATTTTCTAAATCAAAATTAAATCCTTTCATAACATTTTCAATATCATAATTTGCAAATCCATTTTCATCAATTTTTAATTCTGAATAATTTTTCTGGAAATCAAATTTGGAGGAAAGATCAGAAAATTTATATTGTTTCAACAAAAATAAAATTCTTTTTATATTTTTTTGAATATTATTTATATTTTTTAGGATTTTAGTGAGTTTTCTTTCCTTTTCTGTCGTTTTTAACATTTTTGATTTATTGGGATCTTTTTTTAATTCTTTATAAAATAGATTATATTCTTCATTATCAAAGTAATAATCATTTTCTTTTTTAGAAATGAATTTAAACATCACCAAATCCCCCGTCATACTATCATATTTTAAAATATCATCAAAATTTTTAGCGTTAGCTAAGGTGATAAAAATTTTTAATAAGTTGAAATTTTGATTACTTTGAAGTACTTTTATTTTTAATTCATTATTATCGTAATCATCAAAAGGTGAAAATTCGGCATAATCATTAATATAAAATTTAAATCCTTTAATGATTTATTCTGGATTTATATGGGAGAAACCTTTATTACTAATTTTTAATTCGGGTAGATCTTTTACGGCAAGATCAGGGTATATTTCAGTAAAATTACATGTTTGTAAATAGGAAAGGTATTTCTCTACCTCTTGATACCTTCTTTCTAAATCATTTAAAAAATCGGTAGTAGGATCATTATTAATATCTATATTTTTCAATCTATAAAATTCTTCATCAGTTAATGTAATATTAATGGTTGTTACTTGATTATCCGATAATTCAAAAAGTTTTGATCTTTGACCTTCTTTGAAAAAGGAATCAATACCAAATACATGGTATACTAATAATTTCAATTTAAATAAATAAATAAATAAAAAAAAAAAAAAAAAGTATATGTATATATATAATATTTATATTTATATATATTATATTAATTGATTAATTAAATATAATAAATTTTTAATAAATACTATTCAAATATACATGTATTATTACCATTAAATAGTAGAGCAATAAATAAAATTACTAGCATTGCTGATAATTTCTATATAATATCTATTTATTATTATTTTTTTTTTATTTTTAATTATTTTTTTAAAAATGTTTTTAAGAATTTTTTTTTTTTTTTGTTTTATTTATATAATTTTTTAAAATCCTCACAGAAAAATTTATTGATTATAATTATTAAGATTAAAGTTTTAAATTTATCAATTAAGCAAAAATTATAAAATTATATAATTATAATTATAATTATAATTAATAAATATATATATATATTTTTTTTTTTAAAAAAAAACTATAATTTTGATTTTTAATTAATATTTTTAATTTTATCTTATACATCAATAATTTTAATTAAATAATTAAAATGATTGATCAATAAATTAAATAATTGAATTAATTGAAAATATAAAAAAAAAAATTTTTTTTTACTTTTCATATTATTTTTTAAATAGCCTTTTTTTTTCTATATTATTTATATTATTAAAATAAAAAGTTTTTTTTATATTATTATTACTATTATTATTATTATGATTGATATTCAATTATTTTTTTTAAAAAATTAATAATAATAATAATAATTATTATTATTATTAATTAATTAATTGTGAGAAATATCTCTAAAATAAAGCTTTTTTTTTTTTCATTATATTTTTAACATATAATCATAATCTCCAAAATGAAAGTTTTATTTATTTATTATCTTTATTTATTTTATTTTATTTAATTTTCATATGAAAAATAATAATAATAAAAAATATTATATTTTTTAATAATGATTCCTAAATAATAAAAAAAAATAATTAAAAATCATTTATTTCTTAATTTATTTTATTATATAAAATGATTCATTTATTTAAAAATATAAATTTTTAAATTTTCTAAATATATATCAAAAGAAAAAAAAAAAAAAAAAGATAAAAAAAAAAAATTAAAAATATTATTTATTATTGGATATAAAAATTTATATTTTTATAATAATTATATTTAGTAAAATTAAATTATTTTTATAATAATATATGTATTATTATTATTAATGTCTTGTTTTTTCTTTATTTATATTATATATTATTTTTTTATATGATATTATATTTTTTCTTTTCAAATATTTATATTTTATTAAATGGTTGCTTCTCATTATTTATATAATTTTTTTTTATCTAAAATCTTTATAATCACAACAATCAATTACACTTTTTTTTTTCAAAGAATGTTATTTATTATTATAATCAGTGAAACCATAGTTTTTTTTTTTTTTTTTTTTTTTTTTTAATTTATTAAAGTATTGAAAACGTTACCAATATTACCAATAATTAAATAATCATTTTTTTTCTTTTTTATTTTTATTTTCTATATTACATTTTATATTTTATCATTTCTTTTCGTTATCCATATACATATATTTTATTTTATTTCTATTTTTTATTATTTACATATGTTACATTAAAATATAGATAGATATATATTTTATATTTTATATTTTATATTTTATGTTACATAAAAAGATAATTTTTTAAAATCGAAAATTCGAATTAATTATTATTTTATTTTAATAAAAAGAAAATTTTTAAAATCGAAAATTCGAATTAATTATTATTTTATTTTATGTCAGAAATATATCTTATAAAATATTAATATTATTCATTTATAATATTAAGAAAGATATTTTAAAGAATATTTTGCATATTCTTCTTTTATACTATTACAATACATTATTTATATATTGTACATTATTTAATACATTATTTAATACATTATTCATTTGACACTCCCCCTCAAATCTAATTATGTTGAATAAATAGATTTGAAAAATAAAATTTTAAGTAAAATATTTAAAAGAAATATTAAATATAATAGGACAGATAATATTTAATAAATTAATAAAATTTATGTAATATTTTGTTTCTAAAGTTTGTCATTGATATCGTATTTAAATACTTAGTGAATCCATCAGCGACATTATCCTTAGAATTAATATACTTTAATTTTATTTTCTTATCTTTAATTAATTCCCTTATATAATGATATCTAATATCTATGTGTTTTATTTTTTGATTAATCATATTGTTTTCGCTTATAAAAATTGCCGCCTTGTTATCAACATTTATATTTATAAAGCTAATATTAAAGTTCAATTCATTAAGCAGATTTATGTACCAAATGCACTGTTTTGAACATTCACTTAGGCTATAATATTCTGCTTCTGCTGTAGAGGTTGAAACACAAGGTTGAAGCTTGGAACACCAACTAATTGGTGTATTACCTATAGTGATAATGTACCCAGTAGTAGACCTTCTTGTCTGTATATCTCCGGCGTAATCTGCATCAGAAAAAGCACTTATTGTACGATTAGTATTGAATTTTAATCCATAATTGATAGTACCTTTTAAGTATCCAAGAATCTTTAAAATATTTCTCCAGTCTTCCATATTTGGGTTTTGTGATTTTCTTGATGCTTTGCTAACAGCGTAAATGATATCTGGTCTGGTGCATATACTTAAATAAAGTAGATTCCCAATAAGACTTCTGTATCTAGTAGGATTTATTTTGATCTTTCTAAGATTAATATCCATAATTGGTTTTAGACAATTGGTTGGATATATGTTTTCATCTTTGTATTTGTTGAGTAAATCAGTGATGTATCTTTTTTGGTGTAAGAAGTACCCGTTACTATACTTGATGAATTTTATGCCAATAATAAAGTTTACATCTCCAATATCTTTGATTTGGAAATGTTTCTTAATAAGTTGTTTAGTTTGGTTAATTTCCTTTTCTGTTCCTGTGATTAGGATATCATCAACATAAACTGCGAGAATACAGGTAATTTCGTTTTTGTGATTAAGTTTCTTGTAAACACATGGATCACAAGTTAATCTTTTAAAGTTTATACTGGTCAAAATGTCATTAAGCTTATTATTCCATGCCTTACCTGATTGTTTAAGTCCATATATCGCCTTTTTTAGTCTCCAATAAGGTTTGTTGTGATTATCGTAACCTTCAGGTGCCTTCATATATATAACTTCTGATAGTTCTGCATTTAAGTATGTGGCGGTAACATCTATTTGTATTATACGAAATCCATTTTGAGAGGCTAAGGCGACAATAATTCGTAATGAATCTTGCTTTAAGGTAGGAGAAAATGTTTCGAAATAATCAATTCCGAATTGTTGAGTGAAACCACGCGCCACTAATCGTGCTTTTCTTTTGATGATGTTACCATCATCATCACGTTTATATTTGAAAACCCATCGAGGGGGAATAGGGTTTGCGTCTTCTGGAATTGTGTCAACAGGTTCGTAGACTTTTAATTTATCCATATTATTTAACTCTTCATTAATGGCGATTAACCATTCATTCACATCTGGTAAGTTAAAAATATCTTCATAGTTTTGTGGTTCTACAAATGTAATATTAAACAACGTTATTTTTCTTCTTTTATTATAGAATTGATTATTGTTATGCTTTGATCTTTTGTGGTAGTAATAATTCTTGGGATGGTTGAAGAAATTAATTTCGTTATTGTTTTCGTATATATCATTTGGATTGATATTTTGAAAGTTTGAGATATCATTTTGGGGTTTTAAATTATCAGCTGACTCTTTGTCTAGATTGATTTGTGTTTTTGGTGTCTGATTATTACTTAGTAGTTTATTATTGTTTAAATTTGATAAAATTTGAAGTTTTTGATAAGGATTTGAACTGATGGCGTTTGTATCATTTTTAATATCTTCGATTTTGTTGTTGAAGTAGAAATTTGCAGGCTCCTTTTCAAAAAATTCGACAACACGCGAACGAAGAACTTTACAGTTGTTAATATCAAAAATTTTGTATGAGTTAGGATCATAGCAATAGCCAATAAAGATACCAGATGAAGCACTATTTTCGAATTTTTGTTTTAAGTGCTTTGGAACTAAGTACATGACTCTACATCCGAAGACTCTAACATTATTGAAATTTACCCTTTTATTAAAAATTCTTTCAAAAGGGATTTTATTGTCTATAGATGAGTGTGGAATTCTATTGTAAATGTAGCTCGCCGTTTCAACTGCATCCTGCCAGAATTTTCTACTGAGTTTGGAGTCTTCTAGTAGAGCGGTAGCTGTAGATATAAGAATTCCATTTAGCCTTTAGGCTCTGCCATTTTGTTGAGGGTTATAAGGAACAGTGGTTTGATGAATTGTTCCTTTTTCACTAAATAACCTTTTGAATTTAAGAGAAGTGAATTCTGTACCGTTGTCAGATCTAACTGCTTTGATATTCTTGTTGAATAAGTTGTATATGTTGTTATACCATACATTAAATGAATCATAGGTATCTGATTTGTTTTTTAAGAATAATACCCAGTTATATCTGGAGTAATCATCTAGTATGGTAAGGATATATTTATTGCCATATATTGATTCAGTGATTGGACCAACTAAGTCAATATGGATTAGATCAAAAGGTTGTTTAGATATCTTTGTAACAGGCAAGTAAGGTTTATTTTTTAGTTTGGATTTAATACAAATTTTACATTTATTAGTTATATTGATTTTTGGCAATTTGTTTATAATTTTATCTATTTTAAAATGGCAAAGTCTGCGGTGCCATAAATTATATTGTTCATCGGTATTAGTATAGTTTTCAAGTGAGAAAATGTTGTTTTGTGGTTGGTTTGCATCCATATTAACTTTATCGCTAGTGATCCATATATGATAAGTGTTGTTTACTTCTCTAGAGTATGTTGATATAATTCTTTTGCCTTCAGGAGAATATAATATGGCTTGGGGTGTATTATTATTTCTAGTGAATATTATTTTATAATTTTGCTTTATTAGTTTAGAAAGGGATATTATATTTCTTTTGACGCTTGGAATGTATAGAACATTTTTTAAAATTATTTTATTGTTATTAATAAATCCATCGTAGCTTCCTATATACTTTGAATATATTTTTTTACCATCTGCAAAGCTTATAGGCTCAGAATGTGGTTTAACGTTTTTTAACAAGTCAAGTCTATAAGTGATATGAACTGATGCACCTGAATCTATAACCCAGTTTGTGATATTGTTTGAATTGTCATTGTTGATAATTGCTTTAGTTTATTCAATATTGTAACGAATCCCTCAATTAGTAAAACAGTAACCATGGTCTAGTGGTTAGTAACTATGACTATCTGGGCGAACACTCTGGGTTCGACTCACACCTTGTTCCAAATTTTATAAAAATTTTATTTTAAATTTATTTATTATAAATTTCTGTATTTTATTCTGTATTTGTTTCTGTATTTTATTTCTGTATTTCTTTATAGAATTACCTGGAATAAAATTAGAAACTTTAAGAAAAAATTATATAATATTTCTTTATTTTTCTATGAGATTCATTTTATATCAAAATATCTTTGTTTCTAGCAATTTTTTATTATTTTTATGAACTTTTATTTTTAAAACTATTTTTCCGCAAAAAGTATAAATAGGTGTAAAATCTTTAGTTAAAATATTTTTCTTTGTGCTTTTATTCTTTTATAACTTTATATATATTAGTAATAATTAATTCATAAGTAGTTCGAAATACTACAAAGGTTAGTTATTATTAATTTTTAATAATTAATAAAACTAAATTCTAATAAAACATATTTTAAATAAAAATAAAATAAAACTTAAAACTAAATCTTACTAATATATATATCTCGACACCGACCTTTCAGGTTAACAAAGGAAAGGTGTTCTGATATTGCAATAAGTATCTTTTATTTTAAATTTTATTTTGTTTGTGTTTACTTCAAATTTTGGTGTCAATTGTAATATTGGAACAACCGTTCCGTTACAATAAAAGCACCCAACAAAAGAAACACCGCCTGGAACCTTAGTGTCGAAAATTTTGGAATCTGCTACCAATTTTTAGTTTCTACCTTTTATTGGATTCTACCGCCTTTTAGAACTACCTTTTGGATACTACTTCTTTAGTTTTGATCGTAGAATACTACTTTTCCTAGTTTCTGGATACTACCTTTTCTAGCAATAATCTTTTAGCCTTAGTTTTTGGATACTTCTACCTTAGTCTTTGATTCCTAGTTATCTACCTTGAATAATTCCTAATTTTTAGTCTTGTCTTAGTCTTGTCTACTTCTTGTTTACCCTTTGTCTACTTTTCTTGAATAATTCTAGTATCCATCCTATCAAGTATCCTTCTCGAATAAAAATTTTTCTTGATAAAGTAAAAAAATAAAGCACCCAGATTCCACCCGTCCTTAGTTTAACCAAGTTCTTAGAACTACCGCCTAGTTTCTCTCCTTAGTCTTAGCTACTTTACTTTGAATTGCCTTTGAACTACTTAGAAACCTTAGTTATTGGAAATTTTGTACCACCCTAGAATAGTTAAAAAATTTTCCTTGTGTAACATTTTGAAAAATTTTCCTTGTACTACCCAAAGATAAAAATAGTGTACCCCATAGCATTTGGAAAAGATTTTGTACTACCTTGCCAGTGATATTTTCGGAAAATTAATAAAATTAAATTAAAAAATTAAATAAATTAAATTAAGTGAATGAATATTAATAAATTAAATAAATTAATATAAAAAATAAGTGAATGAATAAATTATAGAATAGATAAATTAAATTATTTTTCAAAAAATTTTTTCTAGTCAAAAAAAAAAAAAAAAAAAAAAAAATTTATTTTTGTTATATAGTTTAAAAAAAAAAAAAAAAAAAATTTTTATAAATTTAATAAAATTTTTAATAAGGAGAATCATTCTGAGGATCCTTATTTTATATTGTCTTTCTTTTCTTTTTATAATTAAATTTCGAGTTTCACATTGGCCCTCGCTGGTAGGCACAGACGTAAGTCCTACATTCAGCTCGAGTAAGTTGATAAACTGAAAGAACAGCAGTGTGAAATAGAAAAAATTATTAAAAGAAAAAAACATCTTTGTAAACTTCTGTGTAATCAAATATTTATTTAATTTTTAAGGTAAATTATTTATAAAATATACTAGGAGCGTTTAGAGCTCATATACAGAGTGTTTGACGTAAGTAACTAGTTTCTAGTAGGTTAAGAAACTATAGTCAATTAGTTACTTAGGTATTGATAAAAGTGGGTAGTGTGAAAAGCACGCTTTCTTGGGGGAAGGAATTGTTGTGTGATAAAAAGCACTGCAATATCGGACGTTCAAGTTCAATACCTTCGTAAGCTCTGGCAAATAAGGAACTTCAGTCACCGAAGGCTGGAGGTTGGTCGTGAAGGTGAAGCGACTTTAATTATATAGTTTTAATATTTATTTCGAGGTCTAGTATATACCTCTAGTTAGTAGCTTTTGCCGGTTTATTTTTGAGTTGTAAGGCATAAAAAGCGAAATTAAAATTTAAATTTACCTTAATAAACAATTTGAATTCCTAGTCGAGACCAATAATAAATTAATCAAACAAAAATGAACGAAGATAACTTTCTTAATTTAAACGTTATGTACAAAGATGGATTCGCTGGAGACCGTCGTTTCTTTAAAGGCTTCCTTGCAAAAATGAACCTTGTCTTTATGTTGCAACCAGAAAAGTTTTCTGAAGATCCAGCTAAGGTTGCATACATCATTTCCAGACTTTACGGTTCTGCAATGAATTGAGCCGCAACTTTAATTGAAAATGTGGACCCATGTTTAGATGACTATGAAGCGTTTATATCCAAGTTTAAAGCTACCTTTGGAAATTATGATTCAACCTTCATAGCAAACCAAAAGCTCAGAACCATTAAACAGAGACGTTTTGGAGATGTAAGAAGCTATATCCTGGAGTTCAATAAATATGCAGATGACTCTTCTTGGAATGAAGCTGCTAAAATGGATGCTTTTCTCGCAGGATTAAACGACAATATTGCAACTAGAATCTTAGAAATGTTTCCTGGACCACAATCCTTATTCTCTCTTCAAACCATAGCTTCTCGTATAGATTTAAGACTTTCTACTCATAATCAATACTTTAAATCGAATAATTCAAGTAATCATTCTTTTGGTCGTCATGCTAACTCTTTTCAATTTGCTTCGAATAAATCTAATGAAACAATAACTCGTGATGAAAAAGAAAGAAGAAGAAAAGAACATCTTTGTTTCTACTGTGGATCAAAAAACCATCAAGTTAATAACTGCCCTTTAAAGAATAAAGTAAATGAAAATGACAACAAACCCTCTTCCAGCAATGCTTTTATTTCTAATCCAGAATCCAAACCAAAATCAAGACCTAGACTTTCTGATGATCCATCTTTGAATGCTCCAGTTGCCGAATTCAATCTACAAACTTTAAACTCTTCTTGCAATGCTAAACTACTCATAGATTCAGGTTCTCAATTAAATCTTATGGATATACACTTTGCTAAAGAAAACAATATTCCTTTCGACTCAGATTCCACTTTTCCTGCCGTTTCTGGAGTAGCCGGAAATCAAACAATTTTTGGTAAAACGTTTCCCATCTCGTTGAAATATAAAAATCACCTTTGTAAAACAGAATTCTATATTGTGGATCTACCTTCGTATTGTGGTATTCTTGGAATAGATTGGCTCGTAACTCACAATCCCACTATCAATTTTACAACTAAAGAAATAACTTTCAATTCAAATTACTGTCTTTCAAATTGTTTAATACTCCCAAATTCATTCGTGACGAATTCTCAAAATACAAAATCTGATAAATCTTGTAAACCTCATTCTAAAAATAATAATAATCTTGATAATCACTTTGGCAATAAATCTTTCTGTAATACTTCTTGTTTCCACTCAGAACGTACAAAATCAATTAATTCACAACCTTTGAAAAATAATAATAAACCAACTTATGTTTCTAACTCTTGTGTACTTCCTAGAAAAAATTCTTGTAATAATCCTGTTAATCTTAGTACAAATTCTTGTAATCCTGTTAACTCTAGTAATTCTCCTTGTAACTCTGTTAATCTTAGTAACGATTCTTTTAATAATAATTCTTGTAATAATCTGAAATCTGGTAATCAATCTGTTTCCTCTGGCAATCCTTATTCTTGCTCAAAATCAAATTCTTCAAATCAACCTATTCAAAATATTAATTTTTCAAAACCCAATAATCCAATCTTTTCGAAGGAGAGTGTGAATGATAATAATAAACCAAATTCAAATTTTTATTCAAAATCAAATAAATATTCTACATGTCAAAATTTTTTCTTAGCAAATTCAAAAGAAATTATTAACAACTCTTCATACTTTGTAATCTGTAATTCAAAATCAATTAAATACAAAAGAAAACAAAACAACAAATTTAAAGAATTTAAACTTGATGCATACCTCCCTTATGAAGATAAACCACCTGAAAATTTACTTTGTTACTTTGTTAAAAATAAATCAAAATGAAAAGAAAAACTTAAATAATGAATCTCAATTATTAAATATATTTTATCAATATTTTATTCTTTATTAATATCAAACTTATTGTTATTATTATTAGTTTAAAATCTTAGCTTAGTTTAGTTTAGTCATAATATTATCAATATCATGTAAACTTTATTAATATTCATGTATTTTAATTAATATTCATGTATTTTTATTAATATCAAATTATATTATTTTTACACCTATATAGTATAGTTTAAAATTTAGTTAAAAATTTTCTTAGTATAGTTTAGCCTAGTTTTAAGATTCGTCTGGTATCCGAATCCTGAAGGAGGACCATGTAACGAATCCCTCAATTAGTAAAACAGTAACCATGGTCTAGTGGTTAGTAACTATGACCATCTGGGCGAACACTCTGGGTTCGACTCACACCTTGTTCCAAATTTTATAAAAATTTTATTTTAAATTTATTTATTATAAATTTCTGTATTTTATTCTGTATTTGTTTCTGTATTTTATTTCTGTATTTCTTTATAGAATTACCTGGAATAAAATTAGAAACTTTAAGAAAAAATTATATAATATTTCTTTATTTTTCTATGAGATTCATTTTATATCAAAATATCTTTGTTTCTAGCAATTTTTTATTATTTTTATGAACTTTTATTTTTAAAACTATTTTTCCGCAAAAAGTATAAATAGGTGTAAAACTTTTAGTTAAAATATTTTTCTTTGTGCTTTTATTCTTTTATAACTTTATATATATTAGTAATAATTAATTCATAAGTAGTTCGAAATACTACAAAGGTTAGTTATTATTAATTTTTAATAATTAATAAAACTAAATTCTAATAAAACATATTTTAAATAAAAATAAAATAAAACTTAAAACTAAATCTTACTAATATATATATCTCGACACCGACCTTTCAGGTTAACAAAGGAAAGGTGTTCTGATATTGCAATAAGTATCTTTTATTTTAAATTTTATTTTGTTTGTGTTTACTTCAAATTTTGGTGTCAATTGTAATATTGGAACAACCGTTCCGTTACAAATATCATCGTCCTTTTGTATATAATAGGTGTGGTATTCTGTGTCCGAACTATAGTCTTTGGTGAATGCTTCTTCGTATATATTTTTAGGTTCGGAGTTTGTTACGAGAAGCGCATGTTTGTTGCCTTTATATTTAGAACGTGTTGTTTTATTGTTTTTGAATTTGTTGAATTGTTTTCTATTGTTGAAGGATTTCTTGAATTTGGGATGTTTATATTTTTTGTTTTTGTAAATTTTGTTAGTGATGCTTTTATTGAATTTACATTCATAGGCGAAATGACCAAATTTTTTACAGATATAACATTTTCCATTTCTTTTCTTGTGATTCCTAATTGTGGCTGCTAGTACTTCTTTGTTATCTGAATTTATCTTCAGTAGTCGGTTTTCTTTTCTGTAGGAATAGATAATGTCAGGGATTACTTTGGTGATATATGTGATACAATTTTTCCAGTTATCTCGGAATTGAAAGACATTGATCCAACGTAGATTTTCAGGTAGTGACCTGTTTAGAAATCCAACCTTGGCTTCGTCCGGAATGTTATGATCCAAAAGTTCTAACTCATCAAAGATATTTTCTATGTAGGAAATGAAAATATTTATATCAACTGAGGTATCAAATTTTAGTTTTTCTAGTTTTTCTTTTAATTCTGTTTTCAATTGTTCCTTTCCTTTGGTGAACGAGTTTTCGAGTATCTTCCAGACTTCGTAGGCGGTGTAACGGTATCAACAACGACATTAAGGAACTTCGTGGCTCAACGGTAACTACTTCTACCTTTATCATAGATATCACTGGTTCGAATCCTACTTTTACCTTTTTGATTTGGAAAATTATTCATTTATTTAGTTATTAATACATTTGTTCATTTACTTATTTTATTAATAGAATTATTTAGTCTATAATTATTCATTCACTTAGTTAGATTTATTTAGATATTAGTTATTCGTTCACTTAGATATAAATACGATTTTATTTAGATACTAATTATGTATTCACTTAATTATAGTAATAGTTAAATAATTAAATATTTTGTTATTTAAATAAGTAAACCAATCACGTAATGATTTAGAATAAGTCTTGAATATAAAAGAAATGTATTAATATTATTTTTACTCTTTGAGTCATTATTAATAAGAAAAATATTAAATATTTAAATATTAAATAAAATACAAAATAAATCCATAAACATTATGTTTTAATATTGTGTTGTTTATTTTGTTTGTTTATTTTATTTTAATTATTGAAATACTACAACAACCTAGTGAATTTCTCACTAAGTTCGTTACAGGCGGTCTTCCCTCTATTTTCAATAATCTTCCTGGTTTCTTCATTCAAAGAGTTTAAAATTATCCATTTTGTAGTATTGTCATTTTTAATATCAGGTGTAACGAACTTAGTGAGAAATTCACTAGGTTGTTGTAGTATTTCAATAATTAAAATAAAATAAACAAACAAAATAAATAACACAATATTAAAACATAATGTTTATGGATTTATTTTGTATTTTATTTAATATTTAAATATTTAATATTTTTCTTATTAATAATGACTCAAAGAGTAAAAATAATATTAATACATTTCTTTTATATTCAAGACTTATTCTAAATCATTACGTGATTGGTTTACTTATTTAAATAACAAAATATTTAATTATTTAACTATTACTATAATTAAGTGAATACATAATTAGTATCTAAATAAAATCGTATTTATATCTAAGTGAACGAATAACTAATATCTAAATAAATCTAACTAAGTGAATGAATAATTATAGACTAAATAATTCTATTAATAAAATAAGTAAATGAACAAATGTATTAATAACTAAATAAATGAATAATTTTCCAAATCAAAAAGGTAAAAGTAGGATTCGAACCAGTGATATCTATGATAAAAGTAGAAGTAGTTACCGTTGAGCCACGAAGTTCCTTAATGTCGTTGTTGATACCGTTACAATACCCCCCTTCGAAGATCGGATTCCAGACGATCAATAGAATAGAAAACCTTGTCTAAAATGGAAATCAGAATCTGTAAGTTGCGAATAACCGAAAACTATAACGAAAACTAAAGAAAACTAAGAAAAAACAAAAATATTATTCACACTAAGAGCTGTCCAATGCAAGCGAGTTGTATGCTAAGAAGTAGTTTCCAAAATCTAAAAAAGGTAGTTTCTAGCGATTCAAGAGCGATATCAGAGAGTTTAATAGTCCAAAAAGTAGCTAACATCCTCCTCTTGATAGAAATGCACTTATTTTGATGACTTTTTCCTTAATTCTTGATGGATGAGTGCATTCAAAACCTTTAGGTCCAAAGCTCGATGGATGCATTATCGTTCAGAAAAATTTTCATAATTATTGAAATTTCTAAATTTTAATATTAAATAATGAAAATAATAATGTTAACAATGGTTACGTTGACAAAGGGATACTACAACAAGGTAGTGAATGTTTTGCAACGGGAGTCATTATTGTAACGAACTTAGTGAGAAATTCACTAGGTTGTTGTAGTATTTCAATAATTAAAATAAAATAAACAAACAAAATAAACAACACAATATTAAAACATAATGTTTATGGATTTATTTTGTATTTTATTTAATATTTAAATATTTAATATTTTTCTTATTAATAATGACTCCAAGAGTAAAAATAATATTAATACATTTCTTTTATATTCAAGACTTATTCTAAATCATTACGTGATTGGTTTACTTATTTAAATAACAAAATATTTAATTATTTAACTATTACTATAATTAAGTGAATACATAATTAGTATCTAAATAAAATCGTATTTATATCTAAGTGAACGAATAACTAATATCTAAATAAATCTAACTAAGTGAATGAATAATTATAGACTAAATAATTCTATTAATAAAATAAGTAAATGAACAAATGTATTAATAACTAAATAAATGAATAATTTTCCAAATCAAAAAGGTAAAAGTAGGATTCGAACCAGTGATATCTATGATAAAAGTAGAAGTAGTCACCGTTGAGCCACGAAGTTCCTTAATGTCGTTGTTGATACCGTTTGATACAATATTCCCTTATATACACATTATTTCTAAACCCATATTTTTAAACCTTTTATCCCATATAAACTAACATTTAATAAAACTTCTTTATAATATTATTAATATCTTAAAACATAATAATTTTATCTATATTAAAAATTATTTTTATATTATCAATATTTTATTAATATCTTAAAATAAATTATAAATATTTTATTAATATCAAATAAATTTTATTAATACTTTATAATTAATATTCTTATAATAAATTTTATCAATATTCTTATAATAAATAAATATTATTAATATTTTATATTAAATAAATCCTATTAATATCTTATAATAAATTCTATATCTTTATTAATATTTTATATAAATCTTATTAATATTTTATAATAAACTTTATATATAATAAATAATATTTTAAATAATATTTTATCAATATCAAATATTTTATAACACTTTATTAATACATTTTATTTATATTCTTATAACAATAATTATTAATATTTCTAATTCTAACCTTTAATAAATTTAATACTTCAATATAATTATAATAATAAATATTTATAATAATAAATATAAATAATTATAATTAAATAATACTATCCACTCTTTTCCCTTTTTTCCCTTATCCTTTCCCTCCAACTTAAAAACCCTGGACAAATACAGAAAATAAATATTCTGTATATTATTAAAATAAAATAAAATAAATAAAATAATAAAAATTAATTATAAAATAAATGAATTATTTACAAAATGTATAATACAGAAGTTAAATGTATTTCTGTATAAAAGTATAATATTTATTTTTAATTTTTATTTAAAACACTAAATAGATTAATAAAACAATTAATAATTAGAATAGAAAATATTAATAAATAATAATAACAATAATAATTAATATTAAAATAAATCTTAGAAAATAATGTTTAGAATAGAGAATTATATTATAAAATAAATAATAATAATTAGATTAATTAAATAAATAATAATAATAATAATAGTCGAAAGACTATAATAATAAAATTCATGTATTATAAAAGGAGGATAATTTTTCTTTCTTTTATAAAACGATCAATAATTTGTATTTAAAAATAAGAATAATAAAAATAAAAGAAGAGTTAAACAAAAGATTATTTTATTTTTAATTTTATTGATTCATTAGTAATAATTATTTAGTATATAAGTTAATTATATTTATTGTTTATGAATATACATGTTTCCTGCATCAAGAAAAATTTGGTGGAGAATCCGGGCGGAAACAAAAAGTATGAAAAATAAACAATAAATTAACATAAGTAAAAATAATTATTACTAAATTTGAGATATTGGTTTTAAATTTTTTTTTGAGATATATTTTTTTTTTTTTTTTTGATAATAATAAAAGAATTTTATAATAAAACATATTTATTTAAAGAATTAATTATTTAAAAGAATTTTATAATAAAACATATTTATTTGAAGATTTAATTATTTAAATAAAAATTTTAAAAATTTATATAATAATAATAGTAAAAATTAATATTAATAGTACTATTGTTATTATAAATAAGTATTACAAAAAGAAAACGTTACACAAATATTGAGAGATTTGTGAAACGTTAAAAATATTAAAGAAAATTGATTTATTTGTTTTAATATATATTATATTAAAACAAAAATATTTCGGAAGTTATTAGTGGTTATCCACTACGTTACCGAATTTATTATTAATAAGGATAATTAGTTTCCACCCAACTAGTTTGTTATATTTCTAATCTGCCAGGGGATTAGTGTGATATAAAAACTAGGAAATAATTAGTCCTTTCAGCAATTAATAGTAAATTCTATAATTAAATTTAAATACTGCTTGTGCCTTATTCAAAGAATAAGCTAATTCAAGCAACCCTTATTTATAGAGTGCGGCTGTTGGATGAAAAACTCCTTAGCTCAATTGCGTTTCTATAAACTAAGAGAATAGCTTACTTCAATAATTTGTAGTATTGTTCAAGCTATTTAAATTTAATTATAACAGTATTTTTTATTAACATTGTATTGGTTGCTGTTTATAGAGTAGAAAAAGTCGAAATATAAACAGTAATTAAAAATAATTTTTAATAAGAGAATAACTAAGCACACACTCAGCAAGCGGGAGTAGAGGTGCTTAGACAGTTCAATATTTATTCAACAACAAGAGAGTAGTAAGTTCTGCTGAAAATCCTGATGAGAGATTCGGGAGCAGAACTAGGAAACGAAAATTAATAAATATTGAATGAGGGTCTAAGTACGAGGTCGAAAGGCTTTATAGTCACTGTGCTTGAGTGAAAATTATTAATAAATTATTAACAATACAATCACTTAATAAATAATACTAATTAATATTTTTTTTTTATTTTCATTTATTATAATTCTCTAGAACATTCCTTTGTAAACTTCCGACGGTTGTAAAAAAAAAAAAAAATTCTAGTAATTCTTGAAAAATTAAAGTTCTCATTATATTTCCGTTACACAAATTAAATTCCTTTCTGATTAAGAAGTTATATATATTGTATTGATTAATTCCAAAGTTTTAAATATACACATAATAACTGATATTGTTCATTAAAAATTTAATAAATAAATAAATTAAAAAAAATTTCTATATTCTAAAAGACTTCTAAACTTTGTGTTAATTATAAATAAAAATTATATTAAAAATTTTTTTTTGATAATATTAATATTAATAAATTTTATTTAAACAATAATAAAAATAATAATATTAATAATAACAATCAACCTATTAAGATAATCTTGTTATATTATTATAATAAATAACTCTATAAATATTTTTTTTTACAAAAAAAAAAAAAAAAAATTTTTTTTTGACTAATTCATAATACACTAATAAAACTTTTAGAAACCTCTTTTAACTATAAATAAAAATTTTCTTAATAAAAATAAAATATATAAAAATTATATAATTAAATTATATTTTTATATATAATTTATATAACCTTAAATAAAAATAATTTTATTAATAATTTCTTGAAATTCCTAGAAACATTTTTATCCTTATTAATTCCTTTATACAATTTTTTTTATTTTGAATTAAATAATAATAACTTGAACTAATTTTCCTGTAACAACCTTTTAATATTTATTTATATTTTTTTTTACTTTCAACTCTTATTTCTGTTTAAATCATATATCTTTATATTTTTATTATATTCTTTTATATATCATATTGAATATATATTTATATACAATAAAAATAAAATTAATAAAATTTTATATTAATTTTCTTTCAACTTATTAATAATAATATTTTATATTAATTTCCTTTCAATTCTTATTTCTATTTAAATTATATATTTTTATATATTTTTATTATATTCTTTATATATATATCATATCGAATATGTATTTATATATAATAAAAAAAAAAAAATAGTTAATAAAATTTTATATTAATTTCTTTCAACTTATTAATAATAATATTTTATATTAATTTCCTTTCAACTTATTAAAAAAAAAAAAAAAAAAAAAAAAAAAAAAAAAAAAAAAAAAAATTTTTATATATTAAATTTTTACATATTAATATTAATAATATTAAAATCTTATATTGTATTCTTAACACATTAATAATAATATCTTATATAAATTTTCAATTACTTATTATTAATAATAAATCCTATATTAATTATTCTTTTGATAAAATTTTTACTTATTGTATTTCATTTCTAACCTAATCATTGAAAATCTAAACCTATTTTATTTAAAATTTAAATTAAAATAAAAGAATTAATAAACTGAATTTCAAGAAGTATTACAAATATAATAAATGAATTTTTTTATAATAAAAATTGGAAACTAATTGAAAATCTTGAATCTTGATATTATAAATTAAATAAAATATAAAAAAAAAAAAAAAAAAAATAAATAAATAAAGTATTGAATTATAAAATAAATAAAACTTCTGTTTTTCTTATATTTTGTGTTTCTAAATTTTAAATTTAAAAATGAAGATAAGTGAAATTTCTAGAATGCTACCAAGACTTGGTAGTCAAGAAAGAGATATTGAAAGTTGGACAGAAGAGTTTAAAAGAGTAATGGAACTGTCCGACATAAGTGAAGAAAAGAAAATCTTCGCATGGGCTAAAGAATGTGTCCAAGGAAGATTAAAAGGAGTTATAGACGACCTTAAAGAAGAGGAAAATGGAATAATTAAATACCCTTCTGTTGATGAAATAAAAGAGGCAATAGAAAAGTATTTAAATATAACTCCTCAAGAAAAATGTTTTAATTTAAAAGCTCTAAGAATTAGAAGAGGAGAATCTATAAAAGATTTCAATTGGAGATATAATAACTATTACAAAAATTTGAAGCAGGATTTCAAACAATTTATTACTATAAATGATTATGCTGATTCCATTGCTTCTAGGCCGTTTATTAGAACTCATGTAATTACTGCTAAACCTGAAGATATTGAAAAAGCTTTAGAAATAGCAGAATTAGCAGAAACGGCTATCGAAACTCCTAATCGTAACAGTAACGTAGTTATGTTTATGAATAATCAATGGAAATTATATAGTAATAAAAATAACTTTAATCCAAATTATAATAATAATTTAAATAACGAGAATCATTATTATAATAATAATAATAATTTTAATAATAACTTTAATAACAATAGAAATTATAATAACGGAAATAGAAATAATTTTAATCGCTATAATACTAGAAATAATCCAAACAATTATAATAATAATTATAATAATAATAATTATAATAATAATAATTATAACAGTAATAATTATAATAATAATAATTATAACAATAATAATTATAATAATAATTATAATAATAATTATAATAATAATAATTATAATAATAATTATAATAATAATAATTATAATAATAATTATAATAATAATTATAATAATAATAATAATTATAATAATAACTACAATAATAATAATTATAATAGCAATAATAACAATAACAATAATAATTTTAATAATAATAATTTTAATAATAATAATAATAATAATAATTTAAATCAAAACAATAAAAATTCTAAACCCTCTAATCCTTACACTATATGTTACAAGTGTGGTCAAAATGGGCATAGAAGACAAGACTGTCCTTACAGTTTTAAAGACTTAGCAAAAATGGAAGAAGAAGGACAATTAAATAAATTAAATAATAATCCTTTAAACTTATGAATGGGAGAAGGAATACTCCCATAAATCAAACCAATACTATGCTCACTACTATTTCACTTTCTGAAAATCAAAAAGAAATAAAGAATGAACAAGAAAAAGAGATAACAATGGTTGCAGAAAGAAGGCAAAGAAAAACAAATAATAACAAGCCTTATAAGAAAACAATAAAAGAAAGCTTAAAAGAAAATCCACAACCCATAAAAGTGCCATCAAATAAACAAGAATCAATGGAAGTGGAACCAGAAAGTGAAAATAAAAATAATAATATAGAACAAGAAAATAATAATCAAACTGAAAGTCTGCAACATCTGGACCCATCATTCATAAATGAACCTACAATTGAAAAGGCTAAGAAAAATAATAAAAAGGAAAGAGCAAAAGAAATAAAAGAATTAGCCAAAGAAATTCAACTTCCTAGCGAAAGAAGGCAGAAAAACAAAATAAAGAAAATACACAAAAGTATTAAAAATTGCCGAAAATCAAACAATTATAATATAGTAGATGACATTGGAAATAAATTTGCTAACATAACTATTGGTCAGTTGCTTAATATTAACCCAAAATTAAGAACTGAGTTATCAAAAGCTTTAAAATATACAACAGTAGTTGAAGATGAAGGAACTATTTTATCTACAATTAAAAAAGATAAAATCGTAAAAACAAAATGTAAAGTTGAAAATGTTGAAACTACTGTTTATTTAGATTCGTGTTCTTCTATTAATATGATAACAAAAAAATTCATGATTGAAAATAATATTCCATTTAAACCTATATCTACTATTAAAGAAACATTATATCAAGCTTGCAATAATACAACACTTATTTCTAAACTATATGAAATTGAAATAACTATTGGAAATATCACTTCAAAAGAAATATTTAGATTAGTAGAAAAAGATGATATTTTCCAAGTATTAATAGGTGTTGAAGCTTTAGCAAGAATGAAATTAATTATGGACTTTTCAGAGCATATACTTTATCAAAAGACTGATGAAGTTAGAGAAATTGGAAGCTTTGAAAGTGTTTATGAATTAGAAGAAGAAGAAGAAGATATAAACGATGAAATTGAAGAAGAATTAAATAAAAATGTATTAGTTGATTATTTATTAGAAACAGAAGATAAATATATATGTTTTCTATATGAAGATGATAATAATGTTATTAATGATGAAGAGAAAAATTTTTCAAATATTTTTAGTGATAATATTATGGATGAAAATAATAATAAAAATGTTAATAATAATTATGGTTTTAATGAGTTTTCTAATAATTTTAATAATGATTTTAATAATGTTAATTTTTCTAAAAATTTTAATAATAATATTATTAATAAAAACTCTTCTAAAAATTCTAGTAATAATCCTAATAATAATAATAAAAATTTTTCTGAAAATTTTTGTGCTAAA
This sequence comes from Anaeromyces robustus, assembly GCA_002104895.1. NCBI lineage: Eukaryota > Fungi > Neocallimastigomycota > Neocallimastigomycetes > Neocallimastigales > Neocallimastigaceae > Anaeromyces > Anaeromyces robustus. The sequence goes on along the minus strand of MCFG01000241.1, from coordinate 79,074 downwards.
TTAAATAATAAAAATTTTTCTAAAAATTTTTGTACTACTTATAATAATAAAAATTTAGTTGGAAATTTTAATAATAAAAATTGTTTTGAAGTTAATAAAGAAGATAATAAAAATTATTTAGAAAATAATATTTTAAATAAAAATTCTTGTGTCAAAAATAATGAAGTTTATGTGTGTAAAAATATCAATTCTTTTATAAATAATAATGATAAATTAAATAAAAATTTTGATAATAATTTTATTAAAAATAATAGTACAGAAAATTATAGTAGAAATATTAAGAATAATAATAATATTAATTTAAATGACAATAATAATAATAGTAATGATTCTATAGAAACTACGGACAATAATAATAATAATAATATTAAAACTATTACTAATATAAAAGAAATAACTATCAATGAAATCGCTTCTAATGCTCCATCAAAAATTAGAAATAAATTAAAAATTTTATTAATAAGTAATATAGATGTATTAGCTCTTGATACAGATGACTTAGGAAAATCAAAATTATTAAGTCATAAAATAAAAATAATAAGTGGTAGAACACCTATTAAACAAAGAATGTATCGAGTTGCTAATAAAAAGCAAATACATATTCTAAGAGAAGAAATAAGTAAATTATTAAGAAACGATTTAATTGAACCATCAAAATCTTCATGGTCATTCCCAGTTATACTTATTCCTAAAAAGAATGGAAAATGGAGAATGGTAGTGGATTATAGAAAATTAAATGATATTACTATAAAAGATGCTTATCCATTACCATATATAGAAGAAATATTATTTTCAATTGGGAATAAAGTTAAATATTTATCTACGCTGGATTTATTTTCTGGATTCCATCAAATTCCAATGGAAGAAGAAGATAGAGATAAAACTTGCTTTACAACTATGTTTGGAAATTATAATTATAAAGTCATGCCATTTGGACTTTGTAATGCTCCTGCTACTTTCCAACGTGAAATGAACAGAATATTTTTACCATTAATAGGTAAATGTATGTTCATTTATATGGATGACTTAGTTGTATTTTCTACAAGTTTAGAACAACACATTATAGATTTACAAAATGTGTTTAATATAATTAAAGAAAATGGATTAAAAGCTAATTTAACTAAGTGCCATTTTATTAAACAAGAAGTAGAAGTTCTTGGACATATTTTATCTACCGAAGGAGTAAAACCAATACCTAAAAAGGTAGACGCTATTTCAAAATGGGAATCTCCTAAAAATATTACACAATTAAGATCTTTTCTTGGAGCTATTGGATATTATAGAAAATTTATTAAAGATTTTGCTATAATTGCTCAACCTTTATTTAAACTTCTTAAGAAAAGTGAAAAATATATCTGGAATGAAGTTACTGAAGAAAGATTTAAAATACTTAAAGAAAAACTTATAACAGCACCTATACTTATATATCCAGATTATGATAATCAATTTATTATTAGAACGGATGCTTCATTAGATGGAATAGGTGGTGTATTAATGCAAAAGAATCAAGATAATATTGAACACCCTATTCAATTTATAAGCAGAACTTTAAAACCTACAGAATTAAATTATAGTGTAACTGATTTAGAAGGCACTGCTGCTTATTATTGTAGTTTAAAATTTAAACCTTATTTTAATGGTAATAAACTCGAAACTATTTTATATACAGATCATAAACCTCTAGTAGGTTTATTTAATAATAAAGAACCAAATAATGCTCGCCAAGCTAGATGGGTATTAACATTTAGTATGCTAAAAATTATTGTTAAGTATGAACAAGGAAAGAAAAATGTTATTGCAGATGCACTTTCTCGTTTAGTTCCTAAATCAAAAATAAATGAAAAAGAAACTAAAAATACTAATTTATTTACTTGTCTTGAAGAAGTTATCGATAATAATATTGATCAAAATAATACTGATAATACTTCTGATAATTTCAATAATAATAATATTAACGAAAATAATATTAATAAAAATAATATTAATAATTTTTCTGAAAATTTTATTAATAATAATATTAATAATAATAATATTAATAATAATAATATTAATAATATTTCTGAAAATTATAATGATAATAATATTAATAATTACTTTTCTAATAAAAATAATATCAATAATAATATTAATAAAAATGACAACAATAATGTTACTAAAAATTTTGATAATGAAATTAATATTAATAAAAATTTTATTAAAAATTTTTCTAAAAATTTTAATAATGAAAATTTTAATAATAAAAATTGTACCAAAAATTTTTCTGAAAAATTTAATAATATTAATAAAAATTATATTAAAAATTTTTCTAAAAATTTTAATAATAATAATATTAATGAATTTGAAAATTTTATTGATAGTGTTTGCAATAATTCTTGTGTTAAAAACATTGATAATATCGAAAATTTTAATTCCTTTAAAAATTTTTATAATAAAATTGATTTAGAAAATAATTTAAATAATAATAATTATTCTTATAATAATAATAATAATAATAATAATATAAATGATATTTCTATTTTAAATAATGATTCTGTAAAAATAATTATAAAGAAAAGGAAATAAATTTAGCTACTACAAATAATAATGTTTCTAACTCAGAAGATTTTATAAATAGTAAAACTATTAATGATTATTTGAAAAAGAAAATAATTATTATAGATAATATTAAATATTTTAAAGATGGAGAAAATATTCGAAAATTTGTTGAAGATAAAGAAGAGAAAATTGAACTTTTATTAGCTGCTCATAATGTTGGACATGAAGGATATTTCAAAACGTATGATAGATTAAAAAGAAAATATTATTGGGAAAACATGTCCAAAGATGTAGAATTACTTGTTAAAACTTGCCATGATTGCCAAATGAAAAGACCTCAGCCTATTAACAGAGGTACTGAATCATTTGCTACTAAACCAGGTTTGCCTTTTACTAAAGTAGGACTTGATATTATTGGACCACTGCCTACTACTAAAAATAATAATAAATATATTATTGTACTGGTCGATTATTTTATAAGTGGGTTGAAGCTGAACCACTTAAAACAATTGAATCAAATGATGTTATTAAATTTCTTACTAATGTATTTTCTCGTCATGGTATTCCAGAAATTCTTATAACTGATAATGGTCCTCAATTTACTTCAAATATGACAAAAGGATTTCTTGATTTATATAATGTTTATGTTCATTACACAAGTACTTATCATCCTGAAAGTAATGGTCAAGTAGAAAACAGGAATAGAGAAATTGTAAAATATATTAGACTTCTCGGTGGAACTGATAGTAATTGGGATGATATTCTTCCTGTTGCTTTATGGGCAATAAGAACTTGTAAAAGCGAAGTCACTAAGTTTTCTAGTTTTGAACTTTTATATGGTAGAACTGATCTACAACCTTTTGAACTATCTATAAGTTATAATGATAGAAACATTGATGAATCTTTTGATGAATATCTTATAAGAAAATTTATTACACATCATAAATGGATTATGGAAGCCACTGCTAATATTGAAAATGCTAATAAATTATGGGAAAATAGAAGAAAACAATTAAAATCCATGAATACTTCCTTTGAACCAGGTGATCTAGTACTAGTAAGAAATTTTTCTAGAAGAAAATTAGATCCATTTTATACTGGTCCTTTCCGCATTGTTCAAATGAAATTTAATACTGCTTGCATTTGTGACATTTACACTGGTGAAATAGCTGATAGAAATGTTCACCAGAAAAATCTGGTACACTACTATACTTGGTACAACCAGACTTCAGGGGACGAAGTCTGAAGCTAAGCAGGGGGATTTTGATACAATATTCCCTTATATACACATTATTTCTAAACCCATATTTTTAAACCTTTTATCCCATATAAACTAACATTTAATAAAACTTCTTTATAATATTATTAATATCTTAAAACATAATAATTTTATCTATATTAAAAATTATTTTTATATTATCAATATTTTATTAATATCTTAAAATAAATTATAAATATTTTATTAATATCAAATAAATTTTATTAATACTTTATAATTAATATTCTTATAATAAATTTTATCAATATTCTTATAATAAATAAATATTATTAATATTTTATATTAAATAAATCCTATTAATATCTTATAATAAATTCTATATCTTTATTAATATTTTATATAAATCTTATTAATATTTTATAATAAACTTTATATATAATAAATAATATTTTAAATAATATTTTATCAATATCAAATATTTTATAACACTTTATTAATACATTTTATTTATATTCTTATAACAATAATTATTAATATTTCTAATTCTAACCTTTAATAAATTTAATACTTCAATATAATTATAATAATAAATATTTATAATAATAAATATAAATAATTATAATTAAATAATACTATCCACTCTTTTCCCTTTTTTCCCTTATCCTTTCCCTCCAACTTAAAAACCCTGGACAAATACAGAAAATAAATATTCTGTATATTATTAAAATAAAATAAAATAAATAAAATAATAAAAATTAATTATAAAATAAATGAATTATTTACAAAATGTATAATACAGAAGTTAAATGTATTTCTGTATAAAAGTATAATATTTATTTTTAATTTTTATTTAAAACACTAAATAGATTAATAAAACAATTAATAATTAGAATAGAAAATATTAATAAATAATAATAACAATAATAATTAATATTAAAATAAATCTTAGAAAATAATGTTTAGAATAGAGAATTATATTATAAAATAAATAATAATAATTAGATTAATTAAATAAATAATAATAATAATAATAGTCGAAAGACTATAATAATAAAATTCATGTATTATAAAAGGAGGATAATTTTTCTTTCTTTTATAAAACGATCAATAATTTGTATTTAAAAATAAGAATAATAAAAATAAAAGAAGAGTTAAACAAAAGATTATTTTATTTTTAATTTTATTGATTCATTAGTAATAATTATTTAGTATATAAGTTAATTATATTTATTGTTTATGAATATACATGTTTCCTGCATCACGTTACATTTATATTTTTATAATTAATTCTTATGTTAAAATTCATATATATAATCGTATTATTAATTGTATAAATATTCATTATTATAACTTAATTGGTGTATTTCATGAATATTTATTTTAATTTTTATTAATTTTCAATTAAAATTGTTTAATATAGCTGAAATTTTATTTAAATTTTTAACTTATATTATTTATTTCAGCTCTTTTTATTTATATAGCTGACCCTTGTTATTTATTTCAGCTCTTTTTATTTTTATGGCTGACCCTTTTTATTTATTTGTAAAGATTTGGAGTGACCACTAGGTTATTGTAGGAAATTAATAATAAATAATAATATAATATATTAAATTATTTATAACACTATTGATTATTCACTTAATTAATTAGTAGATTCATTTATATAATATATATTTGTTCATTTATTTATGGTTGATATTTATATTTTATTTATTATTAATTGATTGTTAATATCGACTCAAAGAGTCAAATAAAATAAAATACATGAATTTATATATTCAAAAATCTATTCTAAATTATTACATGATTGGGCAAATTATTTAAAATAAGAATTATATAATTATTTAATTATTATTTTAATTAAATAAATATAATATTAAGAACTAGATAAATTATTATATTAATTAAGTGAATAATAAATTAATATTTAAATAAATTTATTTCAATGAATACATATTATTAATTTAAGTAAATTATTATCTAATAATTGAGTGAATATATTTATTATTAATTAAATAAATAATATTATTCCGAAAGGTAAAGAGTAAGGTTCGAACCAGAGACAACCAACATAATAATAGAAGCAGGTAGAACTGAGCCTAATTAGTAGCCATAATGGATCCATATCATTACATGGTCCTCCTCTAAAGATCGGATACCAGACGATCGCTAATATAAAAGAATAGTAAATAAGAGTTTGTAGATAATCTAAAGAGAGTTATAATCGAGAGTAATCATTAAAAGCCTAAAAAAAAAAATTTGTATAAGATAGTATCTACAAAAAGATATATTAAAATATTAGAGTTATAGTATTTGATTATTTAGCGGTAACGTATCCTAAAATAGTAGTTAAAATTTTATATCGAAGTAGAGTTTAAGAGGTATTATATGGCAGGCACAGATAAAATAAAGATAAATTGGTATCTGGTTTTCTAGTAGAATTGAGTATGAACAGAAAATTACCAAAAAATGCGGCTAACGGCATCAAAATTGAAATAAAGATTTTTTGAGAAGAAAAATAGGTAAAACTGTTCTAGAATGTTCCAAACTAGTTCAAAGTGTACTCCTGATGGAGATAATTTATATTTAGTGAAAAACGCATCATTTTTTAAACCGATTGGTAAAATTAAAAAATTTCCGAAAAAGATTGATGGATGCATTGTTGTTCTTATTTTAATATTATTGAAAATAGATTTTCGATTTATGGCGTTTATTGAAACGTTGAACGGTGAAAACCTTGGAAGGATTGGTCCTACAACAAGGTAGTGGGTGTTGTTTCAACGTGGAGTCGATATTGTAAAGATTTGGAGTGACCACTAGGTTATTGTAGGAAATTAATAATAAATAATAATATAATATATTAAATTATTTATAACACTATTGATTATTCACTTAATTAATTAGTAGATTCATTTATATAATATATATTTGTTCATTTATTTATGGTTGATATTTATATTTTATTTATTATTAATTGATTGTTAATATCGACTCAAAGAGTCAAATAAAATAAAATACATGAATTTATATATTCAAAAATCTATTCTAAATTATTACATGATTGGGCAAATTATTTAAAATAAGAATTATATAATTATTTAATTATTATTTTAATTAAATAAATATAATATTAAGAACTAGATAAATTATTATATTAATTAAGTGAATAATAAATTAATATTTAAATAAATTTATTTCAATGAATACATATTATTAATTTAAGTAAATTATTATCTAATAATTGAGTGAATATATTTATTATTAATTAAATAAATAATATTATTCCGAAAGGTAAAGAGTAAGGTTCGAACCAGAGACAACCAACATAATAATAGAAGCAGGTAGAACTGAGCCTAATTAGTAGCCATAATGGATCCATATCATTACATTATTTCAGCTCATTTTTTTATTTTTATATATATATATTGTAACGGTATCAACAATGACATTAAGGAACTTCGTGGCTCAACGGTAACTACTTCTACTTTTATCATAGATATCACTGGTTCGAATCCTACTTTTACCTTTTTGATTTGGAAAATTATTCATTTATTTAGTTATTAATACATTTGTTCATTTACTTATTTTATTAATAGAATTATTTAGTCTATAATTATTCATTCACTTAGTTAGATTTATTTAGATATTAGTTATTCGTTCACTTAGATATAAATACGATTTTATTTAGATACTAATTATGTATTCACTTAATTATAGTAATAGTTAAATAATTAAATATTTTGTTATTTAAATAAGTAAACCAATCACGTAATGATTTAGAATAAGTCTTGAATATAAAAGAAATGTATTAATATTATTTTTACTCTTGGAGTCATTATTAATAAGAAAAATATTAAATATTTAAATATTAAATAAAATACAAAATAAATCCATAAACATTATGTTTTAATATTGTGTTGTTTATTTTATTTTAATTATTGAAATACTACAACAACCTAGTGAATTTCTCACTAAGTTCGTTACATATATATATATATTTTTTTTATATGGCTGACCCTTTTTATTTATTTCAGCTCATTTTTTTTTTTTTTTATTTTTATGCATTGATATATTTGAAATTATTTCCCATCTCGTTATATATTTATATTATTTTTATTTATATATATGTGTATTTGAAATTATTTCCCATCTCGTTATATATTTATGTTATTTTTATTTATATATATGTGTATGTATTTTGTAAGTACTGTATTTTAGCCATTAATATTTTTTTTAGTTATTTGATTTTCATTTTATATATAGTATTTAATATTTGATAATGAAAAAAAAAAATATATATATTAGTAATTATATATTTATATTTATTATATTAGTTTTATTTATATTGTTTATATTATTTATAATTATACGTAGCTTTTATGTTAATTAAGATAATATTATTTTTTTTTTGGATATATTAATTGATATGTTTATGAACACTTTTATTGAAAATAAAATATTTTGCACCATATTTATTTAAATTTATTTTAAATGTTTTGTATATAAAAAAATTTCGGAAATTTTTAAATTAATATATCAATATATATAAAATGTAATTAAAATTAATAATGGATAAACGGTGTGGTATTTTATTATAATATTCATTTATACTTAGCTTTTATTTTAGAGTCAATGAGACTCTTAATCTGTCAGAAATATATCTTATAATATATTAATATTATTCATTTATAATATTAAGAAAGATATTTTAAAGAATATTTTGCATATTCTTCTTTTATACTATTACAATACATTATTTATATATTGTACATTATTTAATACATTATTTAATACATTATTCATTTGACATTTTATGTTAATAATAAAAATTATTATTATTAAAGATAAAAAAAAAATATTTAATTAGAATTAATTCTTAAAATAATGATTGATTTATTAATTTATTTTTTAATAATTCTATTACTTTATCATTAATATTTCTATTACTTAAAAAGAAAATATTAAAACATATATACAATATATACATAATGTATATATATATTAAATACTGTTAAATTATAATTACTATTATTGATGTAATAAAAACAGAAAAAAAAAAATAATGTAGAAAATGACAGAAACAATTGATATAACAAATGTTAAAACATATATATATATATATATATATAGAAAAATTATATATATTTATATATACTTGTATCATTTGATTATCTAATTTTTATTATTATTAATAATTAAATTATTTAATGAAGATATATATTATAAATTGAAAAAATAATTGCTAGGATATTATGAATTACTTTAGGTAATATGAAATATGAATAAAAATATGATGAAATTTTAAAGTATTGTTTATCATTTGATAATAAAAAATTTTTAACTAGAAAGAATATTCATTATAATTTAATTTTTTTTTTTTTTTTGATATTACTTGTTTTGTTTTGATTTATTTTGATTTGCTTTGATTTATTTTGATTTGTTTTGATTTATTTTGTTTTTGTTTTGATTTATTTTGTTTTTAACTTTTTGGTAATCCTATATTAGGCTACAGTTCTATATTTATTTAGATTTCTTCTACGTTTAATATATACAATAAGAAATCCTATTAATGTACATAAAATCACTGAAATAACTAAAGCATATACAAATATTATAAAGTATTGAATATGATCATTTATAAAGTATAATCCTTTCACTGTTTTATCTATTTCATTATCAAATTCAGTGCTATTTGGATTAGGAATACCATTATTTCTATTTGTTCTTTCAATATATCGTTGATCACAATTATTTATTTTATCACTTTTATATATTGAGCTATTTAAATTACATAAATCGGTTAATTCATAATTGCATGATTTTATATTTGATATTAATGGAACATAACCATAAAGTAAATTATTATATAAATCACTATTTTTTTTTTTTTTTTTATAGTTAATATTTTTATATTTTTTATAATGATATTGATGATAATAATAATAATAATAATTATAATAATAATAGAAATAGAATAAGATAGGGAGAAATATATAATTAATATTATTATATAAAAAATAAAAATATAATTTTTAAAACTAAAATAAAAAAAAAATTAATAAAAATAATATTTATATATTTAAAAAAAAATTACAGTGTTTCCAATTTTTCCATATCTTTGAAGCAATACGGTATGGTTCCTTCAATATAACAATTTCTTAATTTACTATATTATTTATTTAAAATATATATAAATATATATATATTAATTATAAAATATCTTTACGTTTTTAATATTATAAAAAAATATATATAATATTATAAATAATATAACTACTTACATAGTTTTTAATTGTTTTAAATTACATATTGATTGTGGTATTGCTTCATCTAGTCTATTACTATCAGAGAAATCTCTATTAAATTAAATTAAATTAAAAAAAGAAAAAAAAAAAAAAGAATAAATATACTTATATATATTTGAGGGTAAAATTATAGATAAAAAGTAATAAAAAATAAATAAATATATATATATATATATACTTACAAAACTTCTAAGTTAACTAAAGTTCCAATTTCATTTGGAATTTTTCCAAATTTATATGCTTTATATTTACTATTTTTTTTTTTAAATTAAAATATATATATATATTAAATTTTATTATTATTATTATTATTATTATTATAACTTTATAACTTACAAATATTTTAAGGATACTAATTCAGCAATATTTCTTGGGAAACTACCTTCTGAATCAATAACTTCTCTATTCAAAAAATTAAGAAATTATTTATATGAATAATATAATTATATTAATAATAATATAAATTATTATATATATATATATAATATTATTTCTAAATATTTTTTTATGTAATAACATGTTTTTTTTTTTATATATATTTATTTATTTATTTATTTTTTTTTTTTTTTTTTTTTTTCACTTTTTATCTTTACTTACAAAGAATTTAAATATATTAAATTACTAAGTTCGGTCACTGTCGCTTCTTTAAATGCTTCATAATGTAAATTATTGAATTTTCTAATTTTTATAAATATATATATATATATATATATAAGAAAAATTAATTTATTTAATTGTAATAAAAACTATTTAAACATTTCATATTAAATTAATAAATTGTTATATATAATTAAATATATATATAATATATAGTATTTTTTTTTATTTCTTCTTACATTTTTGTTAGATGGAATTCATTATTTATAATTTCACAACTAAAACCTTCATATTCACAACAACTATTTACATTTTGTTTATCAAATTCCTCTTTTACAAGATTAATATTTCCATTTCTTACAAAAGTATTAATAACATTTTCAAAAAATAAGCAATCATCGGCTTTAACATTTTTAAATAAAAAAGGTATAATAATAAATAAAACTATATTATTTAATAATAAAAATAATTGCATTTCAAATGTTCAGATTTTGAAATTAATTTTATTTTTGATAATAAAAATAAAAATAAATAAATAATACATCTTTTTTTTTTTTTTTTTTTTTTTTTTTTTTATTTTTATTTTTATTTTTGTTTTTTTTTTTTTTTTTTTTTTTTTTTTTTGTTTTTTTTATATTTATTTTGTTTTTATTTTTAATTTATTATTATTTTAACTTGGTTAAAAATGAAAAAAAAAAAAAAAAAATTATTCACAACAAAAAAAGTGTAATTATTATTCATAATTTGGTTGTTTCATATTTATGGTTAAAAGTACAAATTTGTATAAATTTGTTTTATTTGTATAAATTTGTATAAATTTGATAGTATTTAAAATTAATTAATAAGTAATTGTTAAAAGTTTAATATTACACAAATAATGTATATAAATAAAATATTATGAAATAAATATACGTTTATATATCTTTGAAATCTTTGATGTTAGATATGAAGCCAACCGATATAAAGAGTTTAGTTAGAATAAAACAGTTTAGTTAGAATAAAATAATTTTTATCATACGTTATGAATTAATTTATATTATTATTGTTAATATTTTTATTATTTGTTTTAATATATAAAATTTAAATAAATAAATAAATAAATAAATTGGTCTTTGTATTATTGTAATATTAATGATTTGTATAATAATTATTGTTTTTAATTCTACATTTTATCTTTAACAATTTTTATTTTAAAATAAATATCAAATATTTATATTTTATTAAAATATAAAAATCTTTTCAACAAGTAAGAAAAAAAAAAAAATAAAAAAATACAAATGATCTGTTTTCTAAATATGTTTTGGAATTCAATTTTATCATAAAGGAAATTAATAAAAATTCGAAAATATAATAAAAATAATTTTAAGAATGAATTTTGTCAAATATATATATATATATTTTTTTCTTAAATACTTAAAATATTATTTATTAAAGGCTTATTCAATACAAAAATTATTATTAAAATAGAAAAAGCAAGTATTTTAAATTTATTTATTAAGAATTTAATTCGAAATTCAAAATATTATTTTATTATTATTATTTAAAAAAAAAAAAAAGTTTTGTTAATAGTTATTTTATTTTATTTTATTTTATTTTATTCTATTTTAGTCTTAATAGAAATAATAAATATTAAAATAAATTGAATTATTTTATATTTTGATATACTTATTTATTATTAAGCAATATTTTACATTATTATTATTATTATTATTTTATTCAATGCAATAAATATAAATATAAATATAATACGTTAATTGATACATTAAAAATTATGAATTAAAATTAAAAAAAAAAAAAAAATAATAATAATAATAATAATAATACATTTATTTTTGATTTATACTATTAGTTTATTTTATTATTTTTTGTAGCACTTCTTATTCAGTTTTTTTTTTTTTTTTTTTTGTAGCACTTCTTAATTTTTTATATATACCATCAGATTCTTGATCAGTTTTTCTTTTATTTTTAGAATTAGGTGAATATTCATTATCTGATATTAATTGTTTTTTATTTTCAGAATTAGGTAGATATTCATTATCTGATATTAATATTTTTAATTCATTATCATATTCTTCTATTTTACATGAATATGATTTTTGTTTTTTATTTAAATTTATTCCTACTAATAAAATATTCCCAGTATATCCTCTATTTTTTAAATCATTATAATATTTTTTTTGATGTATTTGCTTAATGGCTTCTTTTGCTGAGCCATTCACCTTTAATTCTATTATAATTACTTTTTGTCTTTTGTTTTTTGGATAAAATATAAAATCTGAAATTCCTTTTCCTTCACTGACTTCTTCATTAACTATATAATGAATCCTGGCATTAAAATAAGCAAATTCGATAACACGTTTTAAATTGCCATGATCTATTTTATCTCCTGGTCTTATTATTGCCATATGAGATTTTTCTAAAATTTTACATATTTTTTTCGGATTGTTGTTTAATGTCATGTTTAACATCTTTTCGGAATTATTTATCATATTATAATAATACTTCAGATCATCATTTCTATTTAAAACTTTTACAAATTTTTCTTCTAATTCTTTATTTGGAATAGAAATATTACCGTCATAATAAGTTAAAAATCCAAAAGTAACCATTTTTGAATACAATTCGGTTTTCATATCATTCTTACTTGTTTCCTTATCATTTATTATTTCATCTAAAATATTTTCTGCTCCAAATTTTTCTAATTCTATTTTTATTTTTTTTCCTTTAATTAATTTTAAAATATCTTTTTTTACACCTAAAATATTAAAATTAATTATATTGACTAATTCATCAAAACGTCCTGTATCATTCCAATAATTCTTAATCTTATCATTTTCTAAAGCATGATATAATGACCATGGATTAAAGATTTTTTCACCGTTATACGCTTTATATCCATTATACCAATTTTCTAAATCTTTATATTTAATTTTATTATTTTTTTTTTTAATTTTTTTTTTCTTTACAAAGATCGCGAACTTCTTGTTCCGTAAAACCAAAATATTGATAATATTTTTTATCATTTAGCATAGAATATTCAACAAAACAATTTAGGGTTGATTGAGATAACTCTTTTGCTATTGGTAATATTCCAGTCATATAAACAAAGGATGAATAACCTTGATCTTTTATTAATGAATTCAAAAATCCAAGATATTGAACTTTTTCATCAGGAGTAAAGTTATTACTAAAAATTATAGAATCCCATTCATCAATAATAATAATAAAACTTTCACCTGTTTCATCATATATTTTTTCTAAATTTTTAACTATACTATCACATGATACTTCAGTACCTGGATATAATTTTTCATAATCTTCTTTAAACATCTTATTAATATCATCTAATAAAGCTTTTAAAGTATTGTATTTATAAAGTTCAGATGAAAAATCAAAATATAAGGTATGATATTTTCCTTGAAATTCTCTATACTGTTTTATTTCTTTTTTTTTTTTCAGTTTCATCTGAACTTTTTCCTTTGGAAACTTTAAGTTTATCAAATATTTCTTTAGAATCAATTCCTTTACTATAATATGTAGTTAACAAGGCAGCTATTGATGTTTTCCCAAATCTTCTTGGTTTTGTAATACATACATTTTTACGGCTATCTTTACCGATTAATTTATTAAAATCATTTATAATATTTGATTTATCAACAAAGAAATCTTGGTTAAGTAAACCTTTAAATTTTCCATACATGTTTTTATTATCAATTATGAATCCCATTTTTTGTATATTACTACCCTTTTTTTTTTTTTTTTTTTATTTATAATAAACAAAATTTCTAAAAATATTTCTCTTGAAATTATATTTTTATTTTTATTGAACAAATTTTAATTTATTAAAAATAAAATAAATAATAATTTATTAATTTATTTTATTATATATATATTTAATAAATATCTTCAATTTATGTAAAAAAAAAATAAATAAATAAATAAAATAATATATATAATAAATACCTTATAATTTTTGTAAAAATAAAATATTATGAATTAAATATATGTTTATATATCTTTGAAATCTTTGATGTTAGATATGAAGTCAACCGATATAAATAGTTTAGTTAGAATAAAACAGTTTAGTTAGAATAAAATAATTTTTATCATACGTTATGAATTAATTTATATTATTATTGTTAATATTTTTATTATTTGTTTTAATATATAAAATTTAAATAAATAAATAAATAAATTGGTCTTTGTATTATTGTAATATTAATGATTTGTATAATAATTATTGTTTTTAATTTCTACATTTTATCTTTAACAATTTTTATTTTAAAATAAATATCAAATATTTATATTTTATTAAAATATAAAAATCTTTTCAACAAGTAAGAAAAAAAAAAAAAAATACAAATGATCTGTTTTCTATATATGTTTTGGAATTCAATTTTATCATAAAGGAAATTAATAAAAATTCGAAAATATAATAAAAATAATTTTAAGAATGAATTTTGTCAAATATATATATATATATATTTTTCTTAAATACTTAAAATATTATTTATTAAAGGCTTATTCAATACAAAAATTATTATTAAAATAGAAAAAACAAGTATTTTAAATTTATTTATTAAGAATTTAATTCGAAATTCAAAATATTATTTTATTATTATTATTTAAAAAAAAAAAAAAAAGTTTTGTTAATATTTATTTTATTTTATTTTATTTTATTTTATTCTATTCTATTTTAGTCTTAATAGAAATAATAAATATTAAAATAAATTGAATTATTTTATATTTTGATATACTTATTTATTATTAAGCAATATTTTACATTATTATTATTATTATTATTATTATTATTATTATTATTATTATTATTATTATTATTATTATTTTATTCAATGCAATAAATATAAATATAAATATAAATATAATACGTTAATGTTAATTGATACATTAAAAATTATGAATTAAAATTAAAAAAAAAAAAAAAAAAAGGTAATAATAATACATTTATTTTTGATTTATATTATTAGTTTATTTTATTATTTTTTGTAACACTTCTTAATCAGTTTTTTTTTTTTTTTTCTTTTTGTAACACTTCTTAATCAGTTTTTTTTTTTTCTTTTTGTAGCACTTCTTAATCTTTTATATACACCATCAGATTCAGATTCAGATTCAGATTCTTGATCATGTTTTCTTTTATTTTTAGAATTAGGTGAATATTCATTATCTGATATTAATTCTTTTTTATTTTCAGAATTAGGTAGATATTCCTTATTTGATATTAATATTTTTAATTCATTATCATATTCTTCTATTTTACATGAATATGATTTTTGTTTTTTATTTAAATTTATTCCTACTAATAAAATATTTCCAGTATATCCTCTATTTTTTAAATCATTATAATATTTTTTTTGATGTATTTGCTTAATGGCTTCTTTTGCTGAGCCATTCACTTTCAATTCTATTATAATTACTTTTTGTCTTTTGTTTTTTGGATAAAATATAAAATCTGAAATTCCTTTTCCTTCACTGACTTCTTCATTAACTATATAATGAATCCTGGCATTAAAATAAGCAAACTCAATAACACGTTTTAAATTGCCATGATCCATTTTATCTCCTGGTCTTATTATTGCCATATGAGATTGTTCTAAAATTTTACATATTTCTTCCGGATTGTTGTTTAATGTCATGTTTAACATATTTTCGGAATTATTTATCATATTATAATAATACTTCAGATCATCATTTCTATTTAAAACGTTTAAAAATTTTTCTTCTAATTCTTTATTTGGAATAGAAATATTACCGTCATAATAAGTTAAAAATCCAAAGGTAACCATTTTTGAATATAATTCGGTTTTCATATCATTCTTACTTGTTTCCTTATCATTTATTATTTCATCTAAAATATTTTCTGCTCCAAAATTTTCTAATTCTATTTTTATTTTTTTTCCTTTAATTAATTCTAAAATATCATCTTTTACACCTAAAATATTAAAATTAATTATATTGACTAATTCATCAAAACGTCCTGTATCATTCCAATAATTCTTAATCTTATCATTTTCTAAAGCATGACATACTGACCATGGATTAAAGATTTTTTCACCGTTATACGCTTTATATCCATTATACCAATTTTCTAAATCTTTATATTTAATTTTATTATTTTTTTTTTTATCTTTTTTTTTTTTTTTCACAAAGATCGCGAACTTCTTGTTCCGTAAAACCAAAATATTGATAATATTTTTTATCATTTAGCATAGAATATTCATCAAAACAATTTAGGGTTGATTGAGATAACTCTTTTGCTATTGGTGATATTCCAGTCATATAAGCAAAGGATGAATAACCTTGATCTTTTATTAATGATTTCAAAAATCCAAGATATTGAACTTTTTCATCAGGAGTAAATTTATTACTAAAAATGATATAATCCCATTCATCAATAATAATAATAAAACTTTCACCTGTTTTATCATTTATATATTCTAAATTATCAATTATATCATTTTCATAATTATCAATTATATCATTTTTATATTTAAATAAATTAAATTCTTTATTAATATTTTTGATATCTTTTTTCAACTTATTATTAAAATCATTTAATAAATCCTCTAAAGAATTGTATTTATAAAGTTTAGATGAAAAATCAAAATATAAGGTATGATATTTTCCTTGAAATTCTCTATACTGTTTTATTTCTTTTTTTTTTTTTTCAGTT
Organism: Anaeromyces robustus; assembly: GCA_002104895.1. Classification (NCBI taxonomy): domain Eukaryota; kingdom Fungi; phylum Neocallimastigomycota; class Neocallimastigomycetes; order Neocallimastigales; family Neocallimastigaceae; genus Anaeromyces; species Anaeromyces robustus. The sequence goes on along the minus strand of MCFG01000241.1, from coordinate 61,727 downwards.
TCATCTGAACTTTTTCCTTTGGAAACTTTAAGTTTATCAAATATTTCTTGAGAATCAATTCCTTTACTATAATATGTAGTTAACATGGCAGCTATTGATGTTTTCCCAAATCTTCTTGGTTTTGTAATACATACATTTTTACGGCCATCTTTATCGATTAATTTATTAAAATCATTTATAATATTTGATTTATCAACAAAGAAATCTTGGTTAAGTAAACCTTTAAATTTTCCATACATTTTTTTATTATCAATTATGAATCCCATTTTTTGTATATTACTACCCTTTTTTTTTTTTTTATTATTTATAATAAACAAAATTTCTAAAAATATTTCTCTTGAAATTATATTTTTATTTTTATTGAACAAATTTTAATTTATTAAAAATAAAATAAATAATAATAATTTATTAATTTATTTTATTATATATATATTTAATAAATATCTTCAATTTATGTAAAAAAAAAAATAAATAAATAAATAAATAAAAATAATATATATAATAAATACCTTATAATTTTTGTAAAAATAAAATATTATGAATTAAATATATGTTTATATATCTTTGAAATTTTTGATGTTAGATATGAAGTCAACCGATATAAAGAGTTAACAGTTTAGTTAGAATAAAATAATTTTTATCATACGTTATGAATTAATTTATATTATATATATTATTATTAAATATTAATATTTTTATTATTTGTTTTAATATATAAAATTTAAATAAATAAATAAATAAATAAATAAAAAATAAATAAATAAATAAATAAATAAATAAATTGGTCTTTGTATTATTGTAATATTAATGATTTGTATAATAATTATTGTTTTTAATTCTACATTTTATCTTTAACAATTTTTATTTTAAAATAAATATCAAATATTTATATTTTATTAAAATACAAAAATCTTTTCAACAAGTAAGAAAAAAAACAAAAAAAAAAAAAATACAAATGATCTGTTTTCTATATATGTTTTGGAATTCAATTTTATCATAAAGGAAATTAATAAAAATTCGAAAATATAATAAAAATAATTTTAAGAATGAATTTTGTCAAATATATATATATATATATATATTTATATTTATATATTTATATTTTTTTTTCTTAAATACTTAAAATATTATTTATTAAAGGCTTATTCAATACAAAAATTATTATTAAAATAGAAAAAACAAGTATATTAAATTTATTTATTAAGAATTTAATTCGAAATTCAAAATTATTTTATTATTATTATTTAAAAAAAAAAAAAGTTTTGTTAATATTTATTTTATTTTATTTTATTTTATTTTATTTTATTTTATTTTATTTTATTTTATTTTATTTTATTTTATTTTATTTTATTTTATTTTATTTTATTTTATTCTATTTTAGTCTTAATAGAAATAATAAATATTAAAATAAATTGAATTATTTTATATTTTGATATACTTATTTATTATTAAGCAATATTTTACATTATTATTATTATTATTATTATTATTATTATTATTATTATTATTATTATTATTATTATTATTATTATTATTATTATTATTATTATTATTATTATTTTATTCAATGTAATAAATATAAATATAAATATAAAAATAATACGTTAATTTATACATTAAAAATTATGAATTAAAATTAAAAAAAAAAAAAAAAATAATAATAATAATAATACATTTATTTTTGATTTATACTATTAGTTTATTTTTTTTTTTTTTTTTTTTGTAGCACTTCTTAATTTTTTATATATACCATCAGATTCTTGATCAGTTTTTTCTTTTATTTTTAGAATTAGGTGAATATTCATTATCTGATATTAATTGTTTTTTATTTTCAGAATTAGGTAGATATTCATTATCTGATATTAATTGTTTTTTATTTTCAGAATTAGGTAGATATTCATTATCTGATATTAATTTTTTTTTTATTTTTAGAATTAGGTAGATATTCATTATCTGATATTAATGTTTTTAATTCATTATCATATTCTTCTATTTTACATGAATATGATTTTTGTTTTTTATTTAAATTTATTCCTACTAATAAAATATTTCCAGTATATCCTCTATTTTTTAAATCATTATAATATTTTTTTTGATGTATTTGCTTAATGGCTTCTTTTGCTGAGCCATTCACTTTCAATTCTATTATAATTACTTTTTGTCTTTTGTTTTTTGGATAAAATATAAAATCTGAAATTCCTTTTCCTTCACTGACTTCTTCATTAACTATATAATGAATCCTGGCATTAAAATAAGCAAATTCGATAACATGTTTTAAATTGCCATGATCTATTTTATCTCCTGGTCTTATTATTGCCATATGAGATTTTTCTAAAATTTTACATATTTTTTTTGGATTGTTGTTTAATGTCATGTTTAACATCTTTTCGGAATTCTTTATCATATTATAATAATACTTCAGATCATCATTTCTATTTAAAACGTTTAAAAATTTTTCTTCTAATTCTTTATTTGGAATAGAAATCTTTCCGTCATAATAAGTTAAAAATCCAAAAGTAACCATTTTTGAATACAATTCGGTTTTCATATCATTCTTACTTGTTTCTTTATTATTTATTAATTCATCTAAAATATTTTCTGCTCCAAAATTTTTCTAATTCTATTTTTATTTTTTTTCCTTTAATTAATTCTAAAATATCATCTTTTACACCTAAAATATTAAAATTAATTATATTGACTAATTCATCAAAACGTCCTGTATCATTCCAATAATTCTTAATCTTATCATTGTCTAAAGCATGATATAATGACCATGGATTAAAGATTTTTTCACCATTATACGCTTTATATCCATTATACCAATTTTCTAAATCTTTATATTTAATTTTATTATTATTTTTTTTTATTTTTTTTTTTTTTTTTACAAAGATCGCGAACTTCTTGTTCCGTAAAACCAAAATATTGATAATATTTTTTATCATTTAGCATAGAATATTCATCAAAACAATTTAGGGTTGATTGAGATAACTCTTTTGCTATTGGTGATATTCCAGTCATATAAGCAAAGGATGAATAACCTTGATCTTTTATTAATGATTTCAAAAATCCAAGATATTGAACTTTTTCATCAGGAGTAAATTTATTACTAAAAATGATATAATCCCATTCATCAATAATAATAATAAAACTTTCACCTGTTTTATCATTTATATATTCTAAATTATCAATTATATCATTTTCATAATTATCAATTATATCATTTTTATATTTAAATAAATTAAATTCTTTATTAATATTTTTGATATCTTTTTTCAACTTATTATTAAAATCATTTAATAAATCCTCTAAAGAATTGTATTTATAAAGTTTAGATGAAAAATCAAAATATAAGGTATGATATTTTCCTTGAAATTTTCTATACTGTTTTATTTCTTTTTTTTTTTTCAGTTTCATCTGAACTTTTTCCTTTGGAAACTTTAAGTTTATCAAATATTTCTTGAGAATCAATTCCTTTACTATAATATGTAGTTAACATGGCAGCTATTGACGTTTTCCCAAATCTTCTTGGTTTTGTAATACATACATTACAATTGCCATCTTTATCGATTAATTTATTAAAATCATTTATAATATTTGATTTATCAACAAAGAATTTTTGGTTAAGTAAATCTTTAAATTTTCCATACATGTTTCCATTATCAATTATGAATCCCATTTTTTGTATATTACTACCCTTTTTTTTTTTTTTATTTATAATAAACAAAATTTCTAAAAATATGTCTTTTGAAATTATATTTTTATTTTTATTGAACAAATTTTAATTTATTAAAAATAAAATAAATAATAATAATTTATTAATTTATTTTATTATATATTATATATATATTTAATAAATATCTTCAATTTATGTAAAAAAAAATAAATAAATAAATAAATAAAAATAATATATATAATAAATACCTTATAATTTTTGTAAAAATAAAATATTATGAATTAAATATATGTTTATATATCTTTGAAATTTTTGATGTTAGATATGAAGTCAACCGATATAAAGAGTTAACAGTTTAGTTAGAATAAAATAATTTTTATCATACGTTATGAATTAATTTATATTATATATATTATTATTAAATATTAATATTTTTATTATTTGTTTTAATATATAAAATTTAAATAAATAAATAAATAAATAAATAAAAAATAAATAAATAAATAAATAAATAAATAAATTGGTCTTTGTATTATTGTAATATTAATGATTTGTATAATAATTATTGTTTTTAATTTCTACATTTTATCTTTAACAATTTTTATTTTAAAATTAAATATCAAATATTTATATTTTATTAAAATATAAAAATCTTTTCAACAAGTAGGAAAAAAAAAAAAAAAAAAATACAAATGATCTGTTTTCTATATATGTTTTGGAATTCAATTTTATCATAAAGGAAATTAATAAAAATTCGAAAATATAATAAAAATAATTTTAAGAATGAATTTTGTCAAATATATATATATATATATTTATATTTATATATATATATTTTTTTTTCTTAAATACTTAAAATATTATTTATTAAAGGCTTATTCAATACAAAAATTATTATTAAAATAGAAAAAACAAGTATATTAAATTTATTTATTAAGAATTTAATTCGAAATTCAAAATTATTTTATTATTATTATTTAAAAAAAAAAAAAGTTTTGTTAATATTTATTTTATTTTATTTTATTTTATTTTATTTTAGTCTTAATAGAAATAATAAATATTAAAATAAATTGAATTATTTTATATTTTGATATACTTATTTATTATTAAGCAATATTTTACATTATTATTATTATTATTATTATTATTATTATTATTATTATTATTATTATTATTATTTTATTCAATGCAATAAATATAAATATAAATATAAATATAAATATAATACGTTAATTGATACATTAAAAATTATGAATTAAAATTAAAAAAAAAAAAATAATAATAATAATAATAATAATAATACATTTATTTTTGATTTATACTATTAGTTTATTTTATTATTTTTTGTAGCACTTCTTATTCAGTTTTTTTTTTTTTTTTTTTGTAGCACTTCTTAATTTTTTATATATACCATCAGATTCTTGATCAGTTTTTCTTTTATTTTTAGAATTAGGTGAATATTCATTATCTGATATTAATTCTTTTTTATTTTTAGAATTAGGTAGATATTCATTATCTGATATTAATATTTTTAATTCATTATCATATTCTTCTATTTTACATGAATATGATTTTTGTTTTTTATTTAAATTTATTCCTACTAATAAAATATTCCCAGTATATCCTCTATTTTTTAAATCATTATAATATTTTTTTTGATGTATTTGCTTAATGGCTTCTTTTGCTGAGCCATTCACCTTTAATTCTATTATAATTACTTTTTGTCTTTTGTTTTTTGGATAAAATATAAAATCTGAAATTCCTTTTCCTTCACTGACTTCTTCATTAACTATATAATGAATCCTGGCATTAAAATAAGCAAATTCGATAACATGTTTTAAATTGCCATGATCTATTTTATCTCCTGATCTTATTATTGCCATATGAGATTTTTCTAAAATTTTACATATTTTTTTCGGATTGTTGTTTAATGTCATGTTTAACATCTTTTCGGAATTATTTATCATATTATAATAATACTTCAGATAATCATTTCTATTTAAAACTTTTACAAATTTTTCTTCTAATTCTTTATTTGGAATAGAAATCTTTCCGTCATAATAAGTTAAAAATCCAAAAGTAACCATTTTTGAATACAATTCGGTTTTCATATCATTCTTACTTGTTTCTTTATTATTTATTAATTCATCTAAAATATTTTCTGCTCCAAAATTTTTCTAATTCTATTTTTATTTTTTTTCCTTTAATTAATTCTAAAATATCATCTTTTACACCTAAAATATTAAAATTAATTATATTGACTAATTCATCAAAACGTCCTGTATCATTCCAATAATTCTTAATCTTATCATTGTCTAAAGCATGACATACTGACCATGGATTAAAGATTTTTTCACCGTTATACGCTTTATATCCATTATACCAATTTTCTAAATCTTTATATTTAATTTTATTATTTTTTTTTTTATTTTTTTTTTTTTTTTTTACAAAGATCGCGAACTTCTTGTTCCGTAAAACCAAAATATTGATAATATTTTTTATCATTTAGCATAGAATATTCATCAAAACAATTTAGGGTTGATTGAGATAACTCTTTTGCTATTGGTAATATTCCAGTCATATAAACAAAGGATGAATAACCTTGATCTTTTATTAATGAATTCAAAAATCCAAGATATTGAACTTTTTCATCAGGAGTAAAGTTATTACTAAAAATTATAGAATCCCATTCATCAATAATAATAATAAAACTTTCACCTGTTTCATCATATATTTTTTCTAAATTTTTAACTATACTATCACATGATACTTCAGTACCTGGATATAATTTTTCATAATCTTCTTTAAACATCTTATTAATATCATCTAATAAAGCTTTTAAAGTATTGTATTTATAAAGTTCAGATGAAAAATCAAAATATAAGGTATGATATTTTCCTTGAAATTCTCTATACTGTTTTATTTCTTTTTTTTTTTCAGTTTCATCTGAACTTTTTCCTTTGGAAACTTTAAATTTATCAAATATTTCTTTAGAATCAATTCCTTTACTATAATATGTAGTTAACATGGCAGCTATTGATGTTTTCCCAAATCTTCTTGGTTTTGTAATACATACATTACAATTGCCATCTTTATCGATTAATTTATTAAAATCATTTATAATATTTGATTTATCAACAAAGAAATCTTGGTTAAGTAAACCTTTAAATTTTCCATACATGTTTCCATTATCAATTATGAATCCCATTTTTTGTATATTACTACCCTTTTCTTTTTTTTTTTTTTATTTATAATAAACAAAATTTCTAAAAATATTTCTCTTGAAATTATATTTTTATTTTTATTGAACAAATTTTAATTTATTAAAAATAAAATAAATAATAATAATTTATTAATTTATTTTATTACATATGGATTATTAAGTAATATATTTAACTATAGTAATATAGTTAGTTATATAATAATATATGAATTATTATGTATAGTAATATAGTTATATAATAATAATAAATTATTACTATATTTTGATTATATTTATTTTTTATAATTAAAACTTTGTGTCATAAAAAAAAAAAAAAAAACCATTTTTAAATATTAAAAAAAAAAAAAAAAATGAAAGATTTTAATAATAAATAAAATTTTAAAAATGGAAAATTTTTATTATTATTTTAAATGGATATAATATAAAATTAAAATACAACAAATAATATTTTTAAATCTTTTTAAATCTTTTTAATCTTTTAAATATTTTAAATATTTTAAATATTGAAATTTAATATAAAAATGAAATAATATTTACATTATTATTATTATTATTATTAATATTAATATTAAAAAGTAATAATAAAAACTAAATAATAATAATGAAAATCTTTTTATTTATGCTAATTTTGATTTCATTTAACATTAATAAAATAATATACAAACTTTATCTAAAGTTTATTTTAATATATATATTATAATGACTTATTCTTCTTGGTGTTATTTTAGATTCTATGAATAATAAAATGAATAATTAATTTTATATTCTATGAATAATAAAATGAATAATTAATAATTAATAATTATTATTCTTTCATATTTATTATTATTTAATAATTTCTTATTAATAAGTTTCTTTTTTAATTTTTAATTTTTAATTTTTAATTTTTTTCAATTTTTAATTCTGTGAAACTTTATTTTTTTATTTAAATAATTTGAAAATTTATTAATATTTTACATAAATTTATTAAAAATTTATTACTCTTAATTTATATATTAATAACAAATCACATGAATATTATGATTCAAACAAATATATAGCAAAAATGAATAATATTTTAAATGATATATATTTATTTAAATAATATATTAAATAATTAATTTTTTATGAATTTAATAAATATGTAAATTACATATTTATATTTATATATATTTTTATATGTTTTATATAATGTTTTATATTTAACTGTTATTTTTAATATTAATTTATTATTTAATTATGAATTATTATATACTAAAATCTTTTTTCATCTTAGTTATTATCTAACCTTTATAAATTCCAAAAATTAAATGTATTTATATTGGCAGTAATTCATAATAAAATACTAAATTGTTAGTATAAAAACTTTTAAAAAACTATATTCAAGATAAGAAATAATATAAGTGATAGAATTAAAATAATAAAATAAAAAAGATAGTAATAGAATAGATATGTATTTGTATATTTCTATATTTGTATTTTCAATATTATAATCAAAATGATTAAGTTTTATTACAACATTAGGTTCATCTTATATAAATAATAGATATTCCATGATTTATCAATATTGTCATTTTAATAGTAAACCAATTTTTATTTTTATAATTTATAAATTTTATTTAGTAAAGGTTTATTTATTTATTTTTAATATTCTTTAGGTTTTATTAAAAGTAAAAAAATTTTTATGTGTTCATTTATAAATTATAAAGAAAAAAGTTTCCTGTTTTTTTTTTTTTTTTTATACGTTTTGCATATCTTTTATATGATATAAATCTTTAATCTTTAATATATATACTAATTTATTATATTTATTATATTTAAAAAAATAAAAAAAAAAAAAAAAAAAAAAATGGTAGTAAAGTTTCAAAATTGTATTTTTATTTTTTTTCAATTGATTGGATAATAAGGATAATAATTTGTAAAAAAATAAAGAGATGAAACTTTTTAAAAAAAAAATATCGAAAACTAAAACATGAAAACATGTTGTTATTTACTTATTTTCTATATATTATATTATATTAATTGTTTTAATTTGTTTTAATTTGTTTTAATTTATATATAAATATAAATATATAAATATATATATATATGGTTAAGTATTTAAGGCATAACTATTCAAGCCTCATAAAATAATAAAAGAATTTGCACAAGACTTAGTTCTACTTAAGTCGTGTGCATGCAAGTTCTTTTATTATTGAGTGGTTTACTTGGTAACCACTGTTCGTATGTAAAGCTTATGGACTGGACTTGTTATGAAATTAGCGTTAGGCTTTAAATACAAATGTAAAATATATAAGAACATATTAAGGTCGTCGAGACCTAAATGATAATGATAATGGATGGATTATAATTCATATACATATATATGTGATAACACATGATAAGTCTATAAAAAAATTTTTTTTTAAATTTATTATAAATATAATTTATTCTTTTTATATATATAATAATGATAGTAAATGGATATAAATTTTTATTTTATAAAATAGTATTGATAAAAATAGTAATTAAATATAGTTTTTATAATTATACATATTTATAAGTATTTAGTAATTTTATTTCATTATTAAAATAATGGTGGTATACAAAAAAATGATTATATAAGGCGTAATAATATATATATATTTTTTAATGAATTTTTTTTTCTATCATAGAATTCTTTATTATTTTATTTTTTATTTTATAGATATGACCCTACTTTTTTATTTTACTGTTAGTAGATAGATATTATTAAAATAGTTGATATACCGATTAATATAAATATTTATATAAATATAAAGATAGATTTTATTTATTTACAAATTAAGAAAAAATACTATAAAATTATACACCATAGTTGTCGTGTGTATTTGGTTTTATTTATATTATTATTATTATATTATATTTTATATTATTTTATATTATATTATATATAAATATATTTTATATTCATATTTAATTATAATATAAACGTTATATTAATAATAATATAATTATAATTATTATATAATTTTTTTTTTTTTATTTTTTTATTTTTTTTTTTAATTTAATCATCAAAATCATCATAATTAAAAGTGGGAGTTTCTTCTGATAAAGGTGATTGACCATCAATATCTTTATGTGTAGAGATATCCATAGTGGATCGAGCATATACTGGTTGACCATTACTATCCGGAGAAATCATAGGAGGATATGGAAATTCATTGACTAAAACTTTATTATTATTATTATTATTATTATTATTTAAAGTATTGAAAGTATTCAAAGTATGTGTCGTTAAATTTGATAATGATAATGAAATATTATTTTGTTCTTTAACTGGTAATTCGGGTAATAATTTTTTATTTAACAATATATAATGTTGCTTATTTATTAATGACATTTCGTCTTTATATAAAATTATTTTTTTAATTATATATATAATAATATAATAATATAATAATATAATAATATTTTTATTATTATCATTATTAATATAAATTATAAAATTGAATAATATTCTCTTTATTATTATTATTTTTTTTTTAAAAAAAAAAAAATATCTATTATTTAGTTTATCTATATAACTTTACCTTTTATATTATTATAAATTTTTAAATAAACACTGACAATAACTTTTTTGTTTTCAACTAAAGGTTTATTAGTTTGTTCATTGATTGCATATAAATCTGTTCTTTTAATAAAATGTCTAAATCCTAATGAATTAATTCCTTTACTGAAATAAAATAAGGATGTCACTTCTATTAAATAAATTATTAAAAAGCAAAAAAATTAGTTAATAAATAATAATTGATAAAGTTTTAATATATACAAATATATAAATGAAATTATCAAAAAAAAAAAAAAAAAAAAATTTTTTTTTTATATATTACTATGAGCTGTATATCCTGAATAATCATTATAATTACGGAAAGATATTACAAAATTGGCAAATATATTTGGTAAAGCATATTTAGTAGTATCTAAATTTTCTAAAAAGACAGAAACATATTCTTTTTCTTTAACTTTATCATTTCCATTTGGATATAATTTAATTCTCCTATGATTTTTTTAAAACATATTATTATTCATTAATGTAATAATAATTATATATATATTATTAATAATAATATTATTATTAACACTTCATATGAATCTTAATATATATAATACCATTTATAATCATTAATCATAAATAATGGACTATATTCAGGATTATCAAGTTTTTCCCAATCTTTAATTGTCCATTCATAATATCCTTCTCCTATGGTTTCATAATCTTTTTCATTATCCATCTTTAATAATTCTTTCAAATTATTAATATAATTTTCTATAAAAAATGATATAAATTAATTTAATTGAATACATATGAAATATATATATATATATTGTTTATATAATTTTAAAAAATTATATTATTATATTTATTATATTTATTATAGATTAAAATTTAATATAGAAAAATTTTTTATTTATTTATTCATAAATTTACCTAAATTTTCATTTTTATAAACTCTAATATAGGCACCTAAAATGAGTTGGTTATCTTCTATTAAAGATTTATTTGTTTTTTTACATTTTGTATGACATTCTGTTTTACTTATAAATTCACTTTTACCAAAATCTTTTTTGCTTTCATTGAAATAATTGAAATATGAAACTAGTGTGTAAAAAAAAAAAAAAATTAATTATTATAATAATATTAATATTAATATTATTATTAATATTAATAAATATTATAAAATAATTTATAATATCGTGTAAAATGGTAAATTATATTATATAGAAGTAATTATAAAAATTACCATATGTAGTAGAGCAAGAATAATCATTATAATTACAACAACATAGTACACAATTTACAAATATATGAGGTGTTTTTTCTTCGTTTTCAAGAAAAACGGATATATATTCATTAGTATTATTTAAATCTTTACCATTTGGATATAATTTTATTTTCCTAAGGATAATAGAGTATATTAATAAATTATAGAAATATTTATTATTTTTATTTTTTATTATAATATTATAATATTATAAACATATTTGTATATTTATATATTTATATATTTATATATTTAAAAATGCTTATAATAATACCATTTATGACCACCTATTGTAAATTCTGGACTATAATTTATTTTTTCTAAACTATTCCAATCTTTAATTTTCCATTCATAATAGTCTTCTCCAATTATTTCTTCATTCTTTATATTATCATCTTTTAATAAAAACTTTAACTCTTCTACAAATTGTACTGTTCATTTATAATATTAGAAATATATACAATATATTATATATTTTTATATTAGTTATATTAGTTATTTATTTATTATTATTTATTTAATTTATTTTTTATTATTTATATATATTAAATATAAATAAAAATTAAGTAAAAAGTAAAAAGTAAAAAAAAAAAAAATAAAAAAAAAAACTTATAAAACTTTTTCGATATGTAAAAGAAAAAAAAATTTTTTAAATATTATTTCTATTAGACATACCTATCTTATATTGATATACTCTAATATAGGTTCCAATAACTACTTTGTTATTTTCAACAAAAGATTTATTGGATTCTTTATTTTTAATATTTAATTCTGATTTTTTGATAAATTTATTCCAACCCCATATATTTCTATTTTTACTAAAATAATTAAGAGTTGTATCATCTTTTTTTTTTTTTTTTTTTTTTTTTTTTTGTTTTGTTTTGTTTTTTATTTAAATTTTAAAATAAAATAGTTAATATATATTATATATTATATATTATATTATTTGAAATGAAATATAATATATTAATTATTAATTATATTTTTCCTCAAAAATTATACCTTTTGCAATGAAACAACAATAACTATTATAATTTCTAATAGAAAATACAAAATTTGCACAAATATGTAAAGAATCTTCATTTTTAATATCACTATTTATTAACCATATAGATATATTATTATCTTTATTATCATTATCATTATCATTTTCATATAATAATATTTTCCTTTTCATATATAAATTATTAAACAAAAATTATAATATAATATATATAGTATTAATATAATAAATAATATACATTTATAATTAATAATTTATATGTACGTTTTCTTTTTTTTTTTCTTTTTTTTTTTTTTTTTTATAATATTCATACCATTTATAACCACCAGCTATAAATTCAGGACTATATTCTATATTTTTACGTTTATTCCATTCATCAATAGTCCATTCATAATAATCTTCACCAATAATTTTATTGGTTTTTGCACTATTATCTTTTATAAAGTATTTTAATTCATCTATATATTGATCTGTGAAAAATAAGATAGAAAAGAAAAATAATTCCATTATTATTATCATTAATATTACAAATAATAATATTAAAAATTTATATATATATATATATTCGTTCTATTATAATTTTCTAACCTTTTTTATTATATTGATATATTTGAATATAGGCACCAATAATAACTTTATTATCTTCAATCAATGATTTATTTGATTTTCCATTAATTAAAAATAATTCTTTTTTATTAACAAATTCTCGATTACCATACTCTTTTTTATATTTGCTGAAATAATTGAGTAATGATACTATTATTAATTAAAATAATAAAAATCAATATATAAATAAATAAATAAATATATTAATATTGAAATATAAATATATATAATATTATAAACATATATAATATAATATAATAAATTCAATTCTTTTATATTTTAAGTTTTACCATAGGATGTATAATAAGAATATTCATTATAATTTCTTAAAGATAATATAAATTTACAACATATATGATCTGAGTTAAATTTTAACATATCTTCATTTACTAAATACATGGAAACATTTTTTCCTTTGCGACCATAACCATTTGGCCATAATTTTATTTTCCTTTTTTTTTTTTATAAAAGTTTTAATTTATTATTATTTATATTGTTGACGTTATGTTGTTTTTTTTTAAAAATATAATTAAAGAAATGAAATATTATATGATATAATATAATATAATATTATATAATAGTATTATTAAAAAGAAAAAGAAAAAAAAAATAATAATACATATAGTAAAAATTATATTTATAATATTATACCATCGATGATTTCCAACAGTAAAGAGTGGACTCCATTCTAAATGTTCAAGTTCATTCCAATTACTGATTTTCCATTCATAATAATCTTCATCAATTACTTTATTGATAGTATTATTTTCATTTTTTATTAAATACTTTAATTCATTTATATATTGTTCTAATCAAAAAAAAAAAAAAAAATACCAAGAATAATACAATAATATATTATTATCGTTATTTTTATTATTATTATTATTAAATTATTTATATATCAATATATGTATATATAATGTATACCCATTTTATACTCATAGACTCTAATATATACACCTATTACGGTTTTATCAGATTCAACTAAAGGTTTACCAGATTCTTCTGATTTCAAATATAAATCTGATTTTCTAATATAATGATCTAAACCCCATATATTTTTATCTCTACTATAATAATAAATAGATGGATTTACTAATATAATGATTACATATATTATTATTGTTAGTATATTGTAAATAAATATATATATATATATATTTTAAATAATAAATTTTGCCATTATTATTTTATAATTAATAAAAAATTAATAAAAGTGACACCAAAAAAAAAAAAAAGTAAAAATAAAAATACCTTTTCCTTCAAAATAAGAATAATCGTTATAATTACGAATAGCAAATACAACTTTGGCACAAATATGTAAAGAATTTTCAAAAAATATATCTGTATTCTCTAAATAAAGTGAAATATAATTATTTCCTATATTTTCATGATCATTTAAATTTAATTTTATTTTCCTTTTTTTTTTTTTTTTTTTTTTGTTTTTATTATTATTATATTATTATATTATTAATTATTGTTTTAAATTGATTGATGTTAATTTTATATATATATATATATATATATTGAAAAATTATTATTATTATTTTTTATTAAAAAAAATTGAGATAATAATAATGTTAGAAAAATAATATAAATACATATTAAAAAATGTAAAACAAAATATATATTTAAATATATATTTTAATTATTATTGTTGTTAAAAAAAATAACAATATAAAATATTTTAATAAAAAAAAAATAAATTTTATAAATACCAATTATAACCAACAGCTTCAAAGCCAGGACTATGTTCAATATTTTCAAGAAGATCCCAATCATCAACTCTCCACTCACGATAATCTTCTCCGATAACATTATAATTATCCATATCATTATCTTTTATTAAATTCTTAATTTCATTGATGTATTTTTCTTTATATATATATATATATAATAATATATTATATTATAAAATATTATTTTTATTATAAGAATATATTATTTATATTAATAAAATATTAATTAGAAAAAATATATCAAATATAAATATTTATTAAAATATATATATATATATATTAATATATATAATAAAAATAATAAATATAATATATATATTATATATATTATATTATTATTATCAATTCCTTTCAATATAAAATATATAATAATTATAATTAACAAACAAAAAATGTTTTAAATACCTCTGTTATATTTAAATACACGTATATATGTTCCAAATACAGTTTTACCATTTTCAACTAAAGGTTTATAGGATGTATCATTTTTTATATAAAAGTTAGATTTATTCTTTACTTGTTGAATATTAGATCCAATATTTTTATTATTAGAATAAACGATTGATGGTTTTCCTTTATAATAATTTATAATTTTTTTTAAATATAAATATATAATTAAGAAATAATAATTTATTTTAAAAAATAATGTAAATAAAACATAATAATTTAATATTGAATATAATAATGATAATACAATATATTTTATGTATTATGTATTTTATATATATATATATATTTACTTTCTCTACTGAAAAAGGAATAATCATTAAGATTACGAATATATAATGCATGATGAGTATAAAAATGAGTAAAAGTTTTATTTTGTATATCCAAATTATTTAAATAAACCGTGATATATCCATCTTCATGTACTTCATCATCTCCTTTTGGATAGACTTTAAGATTCCTTTTTATTTTTTTTTTATATATATATAATTTTAATCAGGAAATGCAAAAAAAAAAATAAAAATACATTAATAAATAAGTAAAAAAAAAAAAATAAATGAATTAATTATTAAATGTTATATGTTATATATATCGATTATTGTTAATTGTTACCATTTATAACCACCAATAATAAATTCAGGACTATACATAAGATTTTGTTGATTATTTAAGTTTTCAATTTCCCATTCATAATAATCTTCTTCAATAATTTCATCTTTTACTACATCTTCTTCTGTAATATAATGATTTAATTCATTGATATAATGATCTATACAAGAAATAAAAAAAGAGAATAAATAAAAAATTTTGTTAAAATTTAAATAAAAAAAAATTAATATTTATAAATGGTATTAAATAAATTAATTTTTATTATAGCAAATAATATTATATTAAAAAAAAAAAGAAAAAAAATAAATTTTATTAAAAATCTTTATAGATATACCAATTTTATATTTATAAACACGAATATAAACAGTAATTATAGCTTTATCATCTTCTATGAGAGATTTATTAAATTTTTCACATTTATTATATAAATCACTTTTTTTAACAAATTGATTTAATCCCCATAAAGGTTTATCTTTACTGAAAAATTTAAGTGAAGTTTCCTCTATTTAACATAATATAGATTATGTATATGTATATATTAAATAATAAATATATATATATATATATTATATATATTATATAAAATATAATTATATAATTACAATAAGTATTTGATAAAAAAAAAAAAAAAAAGAATCCTATCATTACCATTTTCACTGAAAAATGAATAATCATTATAATTACGAATTGAAAATACAACATTAGCACAAATATGTAAAGTATTTTCATTTTGAACATCTTGATTTTCTAAATAAATAGAAGCATATTCATAGTTATTATCATTTTGACCATTTGGATATAATTTTAATTTCCTTTATTATAATTTTTAATGAATTAAAAAAAAATTAAAGCAATTTAATTAATTATTATTAATTATTAATTATTATTATTATTATAATAATGATAATAATAAATATGAATAATAATAATTATAAATAATAATAAATAATAATAAATAAGAATAATAATAATTATAAATATTATATTATGTATACCATTTGTGACCACCAATAACAAATTCTGGACTATATTGTTCATTTTCAAATTTACTCCAAGATTCAATATTCCATTCATAATAATCTTCACCAAAAATTTCATAATATATTGCTTCATGATCTTTTATTAAATCTTTTAATTCATTTATATATTTATCTATTATTATATATTCATATTTATAAAATGAAAAAAAAATAAATATATATATATATATATTTTTTTTTTTTCATTTGAAATATAGGAAAACCATAAATTGTTAATAAATAATCATGATATTTATGTATTAAATGATTATATTTTTTGATTATATCTATATAGATATATATATAGATATTAAATTAATTATTAATTTAATAGAATAAATACCTTTATCATACTGATATACACGAATATAAGTACCAATAATGGTATCATTATTTTCAATTAAAGATTTATTTGATTTTTTATTATTAATATAAACATTTGATTTATTCATATATTTTTGCCAATCCAATAAATTTTCCTTTTTATTTAAATAATAAAAAGTTGGTTTTTCTATAATATATACCAAAAAAAAAAAAAAAAATTTAAAATATTATATATATATATATATATATATATATAATTTTTTTTTATTTAATTATTTTTCTTCTTCTTCAAAATTTATATATATATATATATATATATATATATATATGTAAAAAAATTTTTTATTAATAATATTTTTATTACTATTTCTATAATAACAAGAACAATCATCAAAATTATGAATAAATAAAGAATAATGAGCATAAATATGTGCAAATTTTTCATTTGAAACATCGACATTATCTAAATAAATAGAAATATATCCTTTTCCTTTAACTAAATCATCTCCATAAGGATATAATCTAAATTTCCTATTATATATAAAATACAATTATATAATATATTAAAATTATAATTATTATTTATTGTTATTAATAAACTATTTATTTATTTATTCTTTTATTTTTTCTCTCTTTTTTTTTCTCTCTTTTTTTTTTTTTATGATTATATTATAATGACTAAATTCTAAATTATTATTATTATTATTATTATTATTATTATTATTGTAATAATAATTATTTTTTATTACCATTTATGTCCACTAGCCATAAATTCTGAACTACATATTACATCAGAATTTTTTCTAAGATCTTTCACTTTCCATTCATGATAATCTTCCATAATATTTTTATTGGATAACCAATTATTATTAATTATATAATATTTTAATTCATCCAAATATTGTTCTTATTTTTTTTTTTTTTAATAAAAAAAAAAAAGCAATATATATATATATATATATTACAAATTATTAATTAATACTTATAATAACATAAGGGTATTATCATATTAAAAAAATATTGATATATATTGTATTAAAATAATATAACTTAAGATAAGTATAGTATATAAATTACCCATTTTATATTTATATATTTGAATATAAACACCAATTATAATTTTATTATCTTCAATTAATGGTTTATGACTATTTTCTAATTTATTATTTAAATTTTCTTTATTAATAAATTTTGAAAATCCAATCCTATTTTTTTTTTTATTGAAGTAAGTAGGAGAAGGTAATACTATTTTTTTTTTTTTTTCATTATATCAAGTATATACATATTTAATATATAAATAAAATAAATTTTATTATTATTATTTTTTTTTATAATTTTTGATGAATAAAGTTAAATAATTAATAATAAAGATATACAATATTAAAAAAAAAAAAAGAAAAAAAAAATAAATACCTTCAGTTTTATAAGAGTAAAAATCTTTATAATTACGAACAGAAAGTACAAATCTTGTATATAAATGAGAATTAAATTCTTTTAATATATTGGTATTCTTTAAATAAATTGATATATAATCCAGTACATTATTTTTATTGTCATTTTTATATAATGATATTCTCCTTTTAAATATAATAGTAATTATATATGTATTTTTTTTTTTTTTAAAAAAAAAAAAAAATAGATACATTATATATATATATATATATAATTTATTATTAATTATCATAATATATAATAAATTAAAATAAATATATTAATATTATTATTAATAATTAAATTAATTATATTTATTAAAAAAAAAAAAAAAAAAAAAAAAAAAAAATTATAATATTATCTATAAATACCATTTATTCTTATTAGTAAAGAATTTTGGACTATATTTTTGATTCGTTATTTTATCCCAATCTTTAATTTCCCATTCATAATATTTATTTTCAATTATTTCATGAACATTTTCATCATTATTAATTGATTTTTTTAATTCTCCTAAATAATGACCTGATTATTATAATTATTATTTTTTTATTTAATTAATATAAAGTATAAAATGAAAAGAAAGAAAAAAAAGTTTTGTTGTATACTATAATTCTTTTATTTATTGATTTTATTTTATTTTATTTTATTTTATTTATTAACTTACCGAAACTATCATTTTTATAAATACATACAAAAACTCCAAAAATTATTTTATTATTTTTAATTAAAGGTTTAATTTTCTTATTATAATAGATTTTATTAATATAATTTGGATAATATCCATCCATATTTTTTCCATAACAACATTCATCAGACACTTATAATAATGAATAAAAGATTTTAAATTAATTATCAAAGAATTTTAAATCATATTATATTATATTAGATTATATTAATTATTATAAAAAAAAAGTATTTATAATTAATTTTTTTTTTCATATTGTTAAATTAAAAAATTATATATAAAAAAAAAAAAACTAAAAAAAATTAAAATATTTACATATTGTTTTATAACAGAAAAAATCTCTGTAATAACGAAAGACTAAAATATATTTTGTACAATAATTTTCATTTTCCTTAGTATCTATTTCCTCATTGTTATCAATATTATTCATATATATTTTTAAGAAATTTGAATCTTTTTCTTCTACATTTGGAAATGATTCCATACATAAATTCCTTTTATTATATATTTGTATAAATATATAGATTAAATTATTAATATTTATTATAGATTAGTTATTTTAAAAAAAAATATATTATATATATATTTTATTATTGAATGATAATATATAATAATATAATTAAAAATAATTTATATATATATATTTTTTTTTCCCTCTTATATACCATTTTTTATCGCATACTGTAAATTTTGAATTAAATTTTAAACCATTTTTATTATTAATAATATTATCAAAATCCTTAATTTCCCATTCATAATAACCTTTTTT
The DNA here is from genome assembly GCA_002104895.1 of Anaeromyces robustus. NCBI lineage: Eukaryota > Fungi > Neocallimastigomycota > Neocallimastigomycetes > Neocallimastigales > Neocallimastigaceae > Anaeromyces > Anaeromyces robustus. The sequence goes on along the minus strand of MCFG01000241.1, from coordinate 41,433 downwards.
AATAATTTCTTCATCATCTTCTATACAATTTTCTTTTAATAATTTCTTAAGTTCATCAAAATATTCAACTGAAAATAATTTTTTTAAATAAATACATAGGCATATTAATATATTTATATATTTAATTTTCATAAATATATATATATATATATATATATTAAATATAATATTTTTTTTTTGAATATACCTAATCTGAAATTATTATATATTCTAATATAACCACCAATAATGATTTTACTATCTTTAATTAAAGGTTTAATATAGTTTTTATAATCATTTTGATCAATATAAATTGAATTTACTCCTTTATTTATTTTATTTAAACAATATAGTGATGAAGCTATCATTATCATTATATATATAATTTTGTATATTATATATATTGTAAAATGTTAAATATTAGCGATATTAAATACTTTTTTTTATTTTAAGAAAAGAAAAAAAACAATAATATAAATATCTATATATATTTATTTATATAGATATATATATGTATATGTATGTATATGTATGATAGATAATTACATATTGATTTATAACATGAAAAATCTTTATTATTACGAAAAGTTAATACAAATTGAGTACATATATCTTCACAATTTTTTTCATTATCATCTAAATTACTTAAATAAATATAAAAATGTTCTTCATTAGTTTTACATTTCCCAAAAAAAAATAATTTAATACCCCTTTATTTTATATATATATATATATATATATTTTTTTTTTTTTAATTTTCCAGAGATTATTAATAATAATATACAGAAAAAGTAATAAAAAAGTAAAAAAAAAAAAATTTTAAATGATAAATAATTAAAATAATATTAATTATTTAATTATATATAATATATAATATATTATATATTATTTAGGATACCATCTAAATCCACCAACTGTAAATACAGGACTCATATTTGGACCACAACTAAAATGTATAAGTTTATCCCAATTTTTTACTTCCCATTCAAAATAATCTTCTCCAATAATTTCATTTTTATTTATATTATCATTTTTTATAATATTTTTTAATTCTTCAATATATTGTTCTACATATATTATTAATTTTAAATGAAATTTTAATTTTTACTTTATTTTTTTTTTTTTTTGTATTATTATTTTATATTTTTTTAAAATAAATTATATATTAATGTTTTCTTTTTTTTCCTTTTTTTTTCTCTTTTTTTTTACCTTTATTATATTTATAAACACGAACATAAGCTCCAATAATAACTTTATCATTTTCTATTAAAGATTTATCTGATCCTTTCTTTTTTTTATATAAATCAGGTTTATGAATAAATCTAGAATAATCTTTTGAATTATCATGCTTTGTAAAATAAAAAAGTGTAGATTCTTTTTTTTTAAAAAAAAAATAATAATATATATATATATATGAGTCGGTATAATATATATAATATTAATAATTATAGTTATAAATAATTATAATGATAATAATAATTAAAATAATAATAATAATAATAATTATGATAATAAAAATTATTTTTTAAACCTCCAGAAGAAAAACAAGAATAATCATTAAAATTACGCATAGTAATTACAAAATTGACATAGATATGGGATAAATCATGATTTTCTTTTACAATATCAACATTTTCTAAACCAACAGATACATAATCCCCTTCTCTAATGTCATCATTTCCATCAGGATATAATTTAATTTTCCTTTTTTTTTATTTTTTTATTTTTATTTTATTTTAATTAAAAATGAATTATTTATTAAAATAATTAAATATATATTTATTAATTATTTATTTCAATATAATTATAGATTATAGATTATAGATTATAGATTATATATAGATATTAAATAGAATTAAAAGTATGTATATATATGTATATATATATCTATTATCATTTTCCTATAGAGGTTTACCATTTATGTCCACCAACAGAAAATTGGGAACTATATTCAAGAAATTTTAATTTATTCCAATCTTTAATTTCCCATTCATAATATTTTTCTCCTGCAACTTTATCTGATTTTAAATCATCTTCTTTTAATGATTTTTTTAATTTATCTAAATATTGGTCTTTTGAATAGGATGAATAGATATCTTTAAATGAAATAAAAAAAGAAAAAAAAAATAAAAAAATAAAAAAATAAAAAAAAAAAAGTTAAAATAAAATAAGAATATATTTACTATAATTTTTAATACATTTTTTTATATATAATATTTGTTAAAAAGATTAAAAAAAAAAAAAAAAAAAAAAAAAAGAGAATACATACCTTTAAAATCGTTTTTCAAAAAATTCAACATTTTTTTATGATTAATTATTATATATATAAATTTCTATAGGTTTTGATAGGAATATGAATGATTATATATACATATATATGACAGAAAAATATTTTTTAGATTATCATTTAATGGGTTTTATTTTATATATATATGAAATTTTGATATTATATAAACTATATAAAAACAATATATAATTACTTAATTATTTTATTATTATTAATGTTAATCTTTTTTGTATCATGTTTTTTTTTTTTTTAAATTATATATTTTATTATTATGTAATTAATTAATTTATAATAGATATTATTAACAATCAAAGAGGATGTTATACATATAAATAATTATAATCAATTATTTTAAAAATTATTAATGATTATTAAAAAAAAAAAAAAAAAAATATTATGTAAAAAATACCATTTAACAATAATGATTTTTATTAAATAATCATTAATTTTATTAAAAATTTTTAAAATATATAAATATATACTTAAAAATATGATCTTTAAAAGTTAATTTTTCTTCTTTAAACTTTAAATATATAATTATCAATAAAAAATAAAATCTTTTTTTTTTTTTTTTATCTTAAACTTTATTTATTATTATTTTTATTATGCAATTTTATTATTATAATTATCATAATTGTTGTATAAAAATAATTGACATATTTTTTTTTTTTTGAAAAAACTATACAAAAATCATTCTTTAGTTTTATTATTTATAAATTATTTGAAAAAAAAAATTATAAAAAAAACTATATTTTAATTTTATTATTATCAGTTATTATGAAAATAATAGAAATGTATTCGGAAAAGCCAATAAATTTCTTTTTAATATAGGAGGAGGATATTTTTAAATGTTGAAATTCATTTTAAAGAATTTAATTTAATATAATTTAATATTTAAACGAATTTCATAAAAACAATTAAAGATTATTATTTATCCACTCATCAATTATATTTTTTTTTATCAAAAAAAAAAAATTCGGTTAAATAAATTAATATAAAAAGTAGTAAAGAATAATAATATAATAATAATTGACTACAAAAATAAGGAAATAAAGAAATATAATAATAATGACTACTATAAAGATAGATAGGAAAAATAAAGAAATTTATTATGGTAACAAATTTCAAATTACTTTTCATTATTATGATTTAATATATATATTTTATTTAAAGAATATCATCTTAGAAAAAATAAAAAAATAAAAAAATAAAAAAAAAAAATAAAAATAAAAATTAAAACTTACATTTCAGAATTTAATGAATTTAATGCATTTATTGAATTTAAAAATATATTAATAATAAATTAAAATCATATTATTGGAAATGGGTTTTTTATTTATTTATTTATTTATTTATTTATTTAGGTATATTGAAAAAAGGCAATATATGATTTGAATATTTACATATTTTTATTTTCTATTATTTTAATTTTGATTTTGATTTTTATTCCTTTTTTTAATTTTTAAACATTTTTATGGATTCTCATGAAATTATATTGTATTAACTAAATTTTCTTTTTTTTTATTATTAGTCCAGTCCAATATTAATATAATTTCTGTCATAGACATCACTATCATAAAAAAATTTTTTGAAAAAAGAAAAGGATATACAATGAAACTTAATGTTGTTAAAAAAAAAATAATAATAATGATATTGGTACTTACTTTTTATTATTATTTCAAAGTTATATATATATATAATAAAACATATTATCTTATTCACTTTTGAAAAAAAAAATATGATAATATTATATATATATGATATTATTTATGAATTATTATAATTCTATTAAAATTAATAATTATTAATTTTAATATTATTAAATTATAACTTTATTTTAATTCTGAAATTTTAATTTACTTATATTATTATATATTATTATCGCTGTTATTCATTATTTACTTTTTTTTTGGATTTTTCTCGGTGTCAAAAACATCATTTATTTATTTTTATTTTTATTTTTATTTTTTTTTTTTTAACATTTTTTACAATACTGTTGATAAACTAAAGCAACAATTTGTACAACAATCTTGAGTTTCTGCATGTTTATCTTTACTTGCACAACAATAAATGCAAATAACGAAAAATACAATAGCAATGAAAGCCATTACTCCAAAAATAATATAACTTTTAGTTGAATCATCAATTCCTCTTTTAATTAATTCATTTACATATTCATCTTTTGATACTTCTTCCAAAATTGGTGAACAATAACAATTATAAAAAGTAATTAATAAAAGAAAAAGTTTTGTTATGTATTCCATGTTTAATTATTTTTTATTTTTTTTTTGTTTTTGTTTTTGTTTTTGTTTTTGTTTTTTTCTATTTATATTATATTTAAAATTATATTAATATTTTATTATTAAATTAACTAAATTTAATAAAATAATAAAAATAATATTGTAAAAAAAAAAAGAAAAAAAAATATTATTAGCGTAATGCATATAAAAAATTGAATATGAAAAAAAAAACAATAATTTTAAATTTATTATTCAATAAATTATCTATTATGTTATAATATATTAATAAATTTTATATATATACTATATTTTATTATAAAAAGAAATAACTGTTAAGATATATTTACCTTTAAATTATAAAAACAATAATATAATATTTATATTTTTCGTTAATGTAATATATATACAGATTTATATATAAAAATTATTTCAATGAAAAAAGAAAAAAAAAAAAGTAACTCTCGTGAAACTATAAATATGGTTATTTTCAATTTCAGTTTTATAGTATTAATTAAAAAAATTTAATAATTATATAATATTATATTATTTAATTCTAGAATAATAATATATATTATTATATATTATTATTATATATTATATATGATATTATATATTATATAATTGTAAATATATTTATTATTATTTTTCTTCTTATTTAAATATACATTTGATTTACCATTTAATATTTTAATGATAGAAATTTATATTTTAATATTCTTCAAAATGACTATAATTATAATAAATAAAGTTTTTTTTATTATTTTAAAAAATTTATATGAAACCATGAAACCATAGTAAAAATATTTGGTAATTTTCAAAATAAAAAAAAATAATAATTTTGTTAAGAATATTAATATTAATTATATTTAATGTTGTTAGTAGTAGTAAACTTTTAAGATTAATTTTTTTGCTTTTTTTTTTTATTTTATTTTAATAACTTAGTTATTCACTTTTATTAGTAAACTTTTTAAAAATAAAACATTGTTAACATATTTTAATAATTTATAAAATAAATGTTCAAAATATATATAATTTTAAAGCTTTATTAATTTATTAGCATGACTTTATATAATTATTGTTTTATTTTATAAAAATATATTAATATTTTTTTCATTAATTAATATATTAATAATATCTATAATTTATTTTGCTAATATAGTTTATTTTTTTTTTTTTTTCAGTTTATATACTCTCATCTCTCATTATTTCTATAAGTCAACAACTCAATTTACCTATTCGAATCAACTTTTTTTTTTTTTTTTTGGTTTTATTTTAAAACTTTCAACATAAAAAAAGAAGAAAGAAAAAGAAAAGATTTGGTACACTTTAAAATTAGAATTTATATATTAAATTTATTAAAATAATTAAAAGTATGAATTATGAATTATGTTTATAGTATATACTATGGCATTTCTACCTATTATATCATATTAAAATTTTTTTTTTTCTTTTTTGGATGGATAAAATGAATCAATGTATTTTATATATTAAATAAATAAACATTTTTGTAATTAAAAATATACAATTAAAAAATAATATTTAAAATATATGATATACAAAAAAAGATAATAATTGAATTTATATATTTTAATTTTTTTTTTTAATACTTTATGAAATTAAAATGTATTAAAAAAAAAATAATTTTAATTTTAATAATTTATAAATATGGATCAGTCTATAATATTTATTTATTTATTTATTTATTTACATCTTATTCCTTATTATCGTATTATTCCGTCTGTATTAGAGCAGACAATAGATACGAAATTTCAAATATATATATATATACATTGAACACGACCATATGCAAATTATAAAATAGAAACCTATAATTATAGAGTTGGTCAAAGAGATTTAATGTTTGTAATAAAAATAAAAAAAAAAAAAAAAAAAAAAAAAAAAAAAAACAATAAAATATTAAAAGTTATTGGATTTTTAGGTTTAGGTTACTTCTTTGAAAGTAGCATTATTGCATTACTGTAAAAAGTGGCTAAAATATTATTAATTACAGATAGTGTATTATATGATGTCTTTGATATTATAGGTTTTTAAACATGTTTTGTTTTGAAATTGACAGTAATGTTTTAGATAAAAATGCCTATAGTGATGTTTTTATGAATATACGGAAATATGGAAATAGGATATGAAAAATCAATTAGGCGTTTTTTTTTAATGGAATAACGCTAAAGCTTGGACCGACCCCCCCCCCGATCTTTATCTTTCTTCCAATATAATCTACTTGATTGGAATGCTCTTTCAAGATATATCAAGGGAATACCAATAAATATATTATCAAACGAGTTAAACAAGATGATAGATAGAAAAAAAAAAGATTTCCTAAAGAAGAATTTTAATTAAAACATATATATTTTTTCAAATAGAAAATAGCAAGCGTATGACTTTTCTTAAAAATCAATTGTCATGATTTTGTTCAACCTTGCTTACAATTAGTAGGTCACCCTGACAACTGATAAAACTTATTTATTACTTATAAACCCGAGTTTCGTAACATTAATCAATATCTAACATCAAAAATTTCAAAGATGTTAATAATATTTAGAATGTAATGTTTAAGGGGAATTAACAATATAAAAATTTATTTCAATTTATCATTAGCTTAGTTATTTAGATAATTTATTTAAAAGAAATTATATATTATATTTTATTAATATAGAAATACTTTATCAGAAATTAGCAATTATTTAAATTAGAAAAAAAAAAAATAGTTACAAACAAAAAAAAAATGTTACACTAAAAAAAAAAAAAAAAAAAAAAATGTCAATATAATTATTCACCAACAAACCAAATGGTTTGAAGGGGAAGGTAAAGAATATTAATATTTACACCACCTTATTAATAAGTATTAATAATGTAAATATTTATATATTAATAGTAATAGTAATAGATTAAATGATAGTAATAGAATGTTCCATAGGACTTGTTACAGTTCAAGTCACAACCATTCTTAGTATAAATAGATCATGATTTACATAAATTTATTCAATGTAGTTATGAGGAGTAGTTATTAGTTATTAATTAATTAATTACCTATATATAAATAAACTTTTAATTATTATTATTAGTATTATTATTATTATTAAGTTTTGATAATAAATTTTAATAATAATAATAATAATAATAATAATAATAATAAGAATTAAAAGTATAAACAAATATTATAAATATAATATATATATAAATAATAAAGGTTAGATTACAAAGTTCATTATATTTCTACATTAGACCGTTCTATAAAATCTCAATTATAATTAACACTTAATTCAAAAACAAAATTATATAAAATTTTTATTGAATAATAATTATTCAATAAAAATTTATATATAATTTTATATAAATATATTTTTTCATCCTCTATTAAAATGAATGTTTATTTTTTTTTTATAGTTTTTTTTTTTATAGTTTTTTTTTTTTTTTTTTTTAATTTATGTTTCAATTTATATAAAACATTTATTATAATTTTTTTTTTTTTTTAATTTTTAATTTTTAATTTACGTTTCAAGTGGAATTTTATGTACTTTTACAAATTTATAAAAAAATTTAAAAAATTAAAAAAAATTGTAAAATCAAATTCTTTATTTTATTTTTTGTGGTAATTTCTTTTTAATTTTTTGTATAAAGTTAAAAAAATAAATTAAAAAGAAAAGTTAATATTATTAATAATTATATAATTAGGTAATCTTATTAAACAAAATATAAAATATATATTAGGAATGTTCTAACTTGTTTTATTTGTTAGCTATTTCCTGGGGAGACAATAAACAACTTAAACGATAGTTAATTAATTAATTTATTTATTTATTTATTTATTTATTTATTTATTTATTTAATAATTTTAAAATATATTAAAAAAAGATATTTTAGTTAAGATTATATATTAATATATTTATCTTTCATCATCATCCATCATCATCATCATAATAATATCATAATAGTAATATCATAATAATAATAATAATAATATTCATACAATTCAATATGTACAATATATTATAATATATAATATATAATATATAATATGTAAATAATAATTTTATATTTAAAAGTTAAAATTTAATAAAGTTAAAATAATTTTTTTTTATTATTAAAAATGTTTATCTTTACCATTATTAACATTTTAATAATACTAAAAAAAATAGATTAAAATATTTTAATATAAAAATCTTGTTAAATTAAAAAAATTAAAAAAAAATGTTTTATTTTATTATATGAAATATGAAATATTATAATTATTAATATTACTTTTTATAATTAAAATTAAAATTATAAAAAAATAAAGTAATTATAAAATTCATTGAAATTTTTATTAATAATATTTATTTATTTATTTAATAATATTTTTTGTGTATAACTCTGTATAAATAATAACTTTTTTTTTTTGAGCCAAAAGAATGAACTAAAAATATATTAATAATAATAATAAAGAAAAAAGAAAACTTTAATCAATTTACTTTTATTTTTAATTAATTCTTTATAAGATTAAATTGAATTAAAAATAAAGATAAAAAAGTTATTCTTTTTTTTTTTATTGGTTTGGTTAATAATTATTGAAATATAATTTTTTATTAGTAATAATTTTGTTAATATATTTGAAACTTATATTATACCGTTGGATTAAGAATACTCTTTAAAGAAAAAATAAAAAAAATAAAAATAAAAAGAAAAATAAAAATAAGAAAATTAAAAAAAAAAAGTTCAAAGAGTATTTAAAGTTTTGTGTTTCATTTTGAATTTAGATAAAACTGAAATTTTATTATTTCTTTTCTTTTTTAATAATAAACAAAATTGAATTTTAAATTTAATATTATATTTTCTAATTATTTATAATACTTATTAATAATTAATAATATTAATTATATAATCTATATTATATTAATTTAGATTGGTAAAACTAATGTACATTATGCACTTACATTACATAATTTTTGTATTTGTAAATTTTACATTATTATCAAGCCACATGTAACAGAAATTAATTTTGTATAAAAAAAGATTAAAAAAAAACAAACAAAAACAAAAAATTAAAAAATAATATTATAATAAAAAAATTAATAATAATACTAATAATAATATTATTATTAGTATTATTAGTATTATTAGTATTATTATTAATTTTTTTGTTATACAAAGCATTTTCTATTGTAACTTCTTTTTTTTTTTTTGTTATACAAATAATTTTTTTTTATATATAAAATAAATTAAATAGATTATTAAAAATTTCATTTTTCATTTTAAAAAAAAGTTTCATTTCATCTCATAAAATTGATAAAAAAAAAAAAAAAAAAAAAAAACATTGACTCTTCTAAATAAAATAAAAATAAAATAAAAATAAAATAAAACATTTATTTATTATTTATAAATATAATATTATTTTACTATTACAACATTTATTTATTTATTTATTTTATAAAAAGAAAAAAAAAAAATATACATAATTAAATATTTAAAGTATTTTTAAATGTATCTTCTTTTTTTTTTCTTTTTTTCTTTTTAACTATTTTATTTTTTAACTATTCTATAATAAAAGTTATTTATTTAAGTATATTGATATGATCTTTTAACAGCAAATCATTTTATTTCTTTAAAAGCCTTTTCATTCATTATATAATTTAGTAATTGCCGATCTAATTTATTATTTATTATTTATTATTGATTTATTGATTTACTGATTTATTAGTATTTTATTGATTTATTATCTCTTTATTTAGTATTATTATTATTATTATTATTATTATTATTATTATTACTATTAATTATTCATTATTCATTATTAATTATTATTAAAATAATAATAATAATAATAATAATAAAAAGAATTAAAAATAAAAAAAATAAAATATTTGATTTTTTCATAACACATGTTTATTTTACAATATTGAGATAAAATAAGATTAAATATAAAAAAATAGATTAAAAAAATTAAAAAATTGAAAAAATCATTTATTTTAATGTAATAAATCTTTTATTAAAATAATCATTTTTTAATTTTTAATTTTAACTATTTATTCATTACTTTTAATGATTCATTTTCATTTTCCTTTTTTTCGTTCTTTTTATTCTTTTCTTTTTATTATTATTATTATTAATTATTATTGTATAACCATTATTTTTAATATTTGGCTATTATATTACTTTAATGAAATAAAATATTAAAAATGTCTTTAAAAGATTTTAAAAGATTTTATAATTATTTGAAATTATTATCATCTATTTAATTTATATTTGATAAAAAATAAAATAATAAAAAATAATAAAAAATAAAGTAATAAAAAAAGTAATAGAATAATAAAAGAATAAAATAAAATAGGGATAAATAATTAATAATAATTAAATTAAATTAAATCATTTAAATCATTTAATTTAAAAATTCAATATATAAAAATTGAAAAAATTTTATTTTTTAATAATATTTAATAATATTTTATAATATTTAATAATATTTAATAATATTTATTATGAAAATGCCTTTTTTTTTTTATTATTATTTTTATTATTTTTATTCCCATCGTTTTAGTTGTATTAAATTTTTTTATTCAAGGAGATTTTTTATTATTATTTTTATTAATATTTTTTTATTATTTTTTTTAATTAATAATAAAATTATTATAAATTATAATCTTTTTATCAGTAACATTTAATATCTTTTTAAAACAATAATTTTTTTAACAATAACTTTTTTTTATATATTTATTAAATTTAACCTGTTTTATGATTAAATTTATTATTAATTATTTAGTATAAATACTTTTATAATATCCAAAACCTTTAATAAATAATAATTCTAAGACTAATTAATATTATCAAAGTAGTAGTATTATTTACTCTATTATTATATTATTAGTATCATAATTTAATAATTAATTTTAATTATTATCTAATCCTTTCTTTTTTTTTTTTTCTTTACTTATAATAACAATAATATTAATAATCAATAATAACGATTATAATAATGAATAATAATAATTTTATTATAATAATAATGAATAATGAATAATAATAATTTGATTATAATAATCGATTATAATAATCGATTATTAATAATAAATAAGGAATAAAAAAGAATTGTGGAAAATTCAAAAAAATGGAATAAATTTTTTTTTAATTATTTTAATTTATAATAATAGTATTACTCATCATTTTAATATTTTTTAATAATTTTTAATATATTTATATGTAAAAAGAAATAAAAAAAAAATAAAAAGTATCATTTTCATTTTCATTTTATATTGATTTTTTTTTTTTTTTTATTTTATTATAATTATATAAAAAACCTTTATTTATTAATAAATTAATAAATATTAATAAATATTAATAAATAATATTAAAAAAATAATATTAATTACAAAATTACAAAAAAAAGTTATACAAAAGTATAATATATTATTATTATATTATAATATATTACAAATTCTTTTAAGATTTTAATTAATTTCCAGTTTAGCCATAGGTTAAAATAATTATAATTCATAAAGTTAAATTGTATTCAAAAAAAATAAAAAATATTAAAAAATAAAGTTTTTATACAAAATGGTCATTTATGGTATAATTAAAATATTAGACATTTTTATTATAAATATTATTGAATACAAAATATTAAAAATATTAAAAAAATGTAGGATATGGAAAATAATGATATTAATTAATTAATAAAAAAAAAAAGAAAGAAAAAGTTAATTAAATAAATAAATAATAAATAAAATATAAATAAAATTACCCATTAAATATATTATAAATAAATGAATGAATAAATAATTGAATGAATAAACCATCATCATAATCATGTAAAAAATAAAAACAAAAAAAATAAATACAAAAACAAAAACAAAATGATATTTAATATATAATTTATAATTTCTTTTTTTTAATTTAAAAATGAAAATCATTTTAAGTGTTAAATACATAAAATAAAAATGAAAAAAGAAAATTAAAAAGAAAAAAGAAAATTAAAAAAAAAGAAAAAAGAAAATAATAAATAAATAAATAAGTAATAAATAATAATAATAAAAGATGGTTTTATGATATGAAAATCATGTTTTATCATGAAAATCATTAAATATCGTGAAAATCATTAAATATCATGAAAATGTGTAAATAATAAAAAATAAATTACATGAAAAGAAATGCAAAAAAAAAAAAAAAAATTACATAAAAAAATATAAATATAAATATAAATAAAAATAAAAATATAAATAAAAAATATAAATAAAAAATATAAATATAAATATAAATATAAATATAAATATAAAAAGTATTATTATTTATATTATTATTTATATTAATAATTATTTATTTATCTATTTATTTATCTATCTATTTATTTATTTATTTACTTATTACTTTTTTATTTACTTATTTATTTACTTATTTATTTATATTTATATTTATTTATTTATATATTATTATTATATTATATTATATTATTTATTTATTTACATATTTATATTAATTTTTAAAAAATTAAAATAAAACAAATATTTTCTATATTTATTTATTTTTTTTATTCATTTATTTAAATACATTATTATTCATTTATTTTTATTTTTATTTTTACTAGTATTTATTATATATATATTAATAATTAATATATGAATAATAAATGGATATTTCTGTTTTTTTTTATTAATATTTATTATTCATACCATAATATTATTTAAATAATAATAATAAAAAAAATTACTTTTATTTTTTTTTTAATTTATTGATCTTTTTTAGTAATATTGTCTAATTTTTATTTTTACTTTTACTTTTTACTTTTTTGTTTTTATTGTTTTTTTTTTTTAAAGTAAAAAAAATAAAGTAAAAATAAACATGTTAAAAGTTTATTTTTTTTTTCTTTTTACCATTTTTTATTTTTTTTTTTAGCATGAATGATGAATAAAAAAAAAAAAATAAAGTTTTTTTTTTTTGAATGGTAAAAATTTTATTTATTATATTTTACATTTTATTATATTTTATTGTATTTTATTTATTGTATTTTATTTTATTATATTGTATTTATTATATTTATTGTAAATTCTTAGCATAAATTTTTTATTTTAAACTTTTTTTTTTTCTCTTATTTCTTATATCAGCCTAGTAGGGCAAATGCCGATCCTATTTCCGACCCTAGTGGAATAGGATAGATCAATTTTACTTTAATTCTATATTTAGAATTAAGGGCTGTATGGATTTATTGTTTTTAAATATTATTATACTTCTTTTTTTCCTCCAGTATTATCTATTATTATCTATAATATTTTACTGGTTTTTATTTTTTTTTAGTATCATTTTTTTTCATTATGTGTTTTTTTTTATGATTCATGTATTTTAATATTTAAATTCAATAAAGTTGACGTACAAATTGTGTGCCATAAAAAAAAAAAAAAAAAAAAAAAAAAAAAAAAAAAAAAAAAAAAAAATTATTTCTTATATTAAAAATTAATATTAATTAATTATTAATTATAATTTAAAGTTTAATTATAATTTCCGTTTTTTCTTTTTTTTTTTTTTTTCTCTTTTTTCTTTTTTCTTTTTTTTTTTTTTCCTTTTTCTTTTTTCTTTTTTTCTTTTTTTGTATTTGTGATTACACTTTATTTAATAATAAAAAAGAAATTTAATTAAAGATTAATATAAAAATTTTTTCTAGAAGAATAAAAATGTTTTTAATTTATAATTATTTTTCCATTATATACAAAATTTTAATTTAATTTAATTTAATATATGGTACTAATATATTTTAATTGAAATCATTTTTTTTTAATATATATTTTTTTTTTTTTACATTTTTGATTTTTTTACATTTTTAGAATTTTTTTTTTTTTCACGATATGACATGACATGACATGATATTTTTTTAAATATTTTTTTAATATTTTTTTAATATTATTTTTTAATATTATCATTTTATTAATAAAATAAAATAAAAAAAATATAATATAATATCTAATATCTAATATATAATATATAATATTAAAATATTAAAATATTAAAATCAATAAAATTTTTTTTATATAAATATATTTTTGCCCCCTAAAAAATTATTTCCTATAAAGTAACACAAAAAAAATTAAATTTTTTTATGAATCTATCATATTACCTATTAATTAATATAATCTAATAGAATATAATAATAAATTATTTATTATTATTATTCATTAATTCAATATATTATATACTATTGATAATATATTATTTCTATATATTAGGAATTTTACATAATATTAATCATAATTATAACTTGTAATATATTTATTTTTAATTAAAAAAAATTTTTTTAAACATTTTTTAAAAATTCAAAAAAAAAAAAAAAAAAAGCATAAAGTAACACAATATTATATTTTAAATATAAATAAATAAATATAAATATAAATATAAATAAATAATTAAATAATTGAATAGATGAATGAATTAATAAATAAATAAATAAATTTTTGGTTTTTTTATAATTATATTATATTATTATTATTCTTTATTTATTTATTTATTTATTTATTTATTTATTTATTTATTTATTTATTTATTTATATGTTTTTTTTTCATAATATAATATTTGTAATAATATTACTTTTAGACTTGTAACAATAAGTAAATAAGTATATAATGATATATAATGATACTAATGATGATGATGATAATAATAATCATAATAATAAAATTATTATTATTGTGGTTGTTGTTATTATTATTAATTATTATTAGTATTATTATGATTAAAATAAATAAATTTTTATATTAAACTATTTATTTTTAATTATTAACCAATCTATTTTTACCAAAAATAAAAAAATAAAAAATAAAAATAAAAAAAATTTTTTTTGATAAACAATAATAATAATAAAAAAAAAATAAATAAATAAATAAAGTTTCATGGTTTAAGTAACATTTTTTAATTTATCTTGGTAGAATTTTAATTTATAAACATGGGTAAAAAAAAATAAAAAAAAAAAAAAAATAAAAAAAAAATAAAAAAAAAATTTTTATCATTTTTTATTAATAATATTATTAATATTTATTATTTATTATTAATAATAATACTAATATTTATTTAATTATTTATTTAATTAATTAATTATTTATTTATTTTTATTTAATTATTTATTTAATTGTTATTTATTTATTCATTTATTTATTTTTATCTGTATCAATTTAATATAAAAAAAAATGATTTCTTATTAATTATTTATTGATTTAATTTATATAAAACTATTAAATGATTAATTTTTAATTATTTTTAGTATTTTTAAAGTATTTTTAAGGATTATTTTTATTATTAAAAAAAAAATTTTTTTTTTTTTTACTTTTTTTTTTTCTTGATTGTTATTGTTATAGTTATTATTATTATTATAAATTATTATTATTATTATTATTTATTATTATTATTTATTATTGTTGATGTGGTTGTTTTTTAATATTTTTCATTTTAATAAAAAATATTAACCTAATTTATTTAATTATTAAAATAAAATGCTATTATGCTATCGATTATTATTTTTTTTTATTGATTAATGATTAAATGATTAATGATTAATTATTATTGTTTTTAATTATTTTTTATTATTAACTAGGATTATTATTATTAACTATGATTATTATTATTCATTATTATCTGTATCATTATTTTGTTTTTTTTTTTTTTTTTTTTTTTTTTTTTTTTTGTTTTTTGTTTCATTTTTGTTTCATTTTGTTTATTTTATTTTATTTTATTTTATTTTATTTATTTATGTGGTGGTGTGTATAAGTATGTTTTATCTTTTTATTATTTTTTTAATTTTTATTTTTTATTTTTTATTTTTATTTATTTAAAGAATTAATATTATTTTATTATTCATTTATTATTTATTCCTTTATTTATTTATTTTAATACACTGTTTTTTTTTGTTTTGGTTTTACCTTTTTTTATTTTAATTTTAATTTTAATTTTAATTTTATTTTATTGCTTTTTTTAAGTTTATTTGTTTTGTTATTTGTTTTTTTTTTTTTATCTTCTTTTTTTCCTTTTGTTTTTTTCTTTTTATTAATTAATATTTCATTTCAATTAACATAAAAAAAATAAAAATAAAAAATAAAAAATAAAAAAATAATATAAAGATTATATCCTAAAAAAAATTAAAAAAAACTATATATAATTGTATTATTATTATTATTATGATTATTATTATTTTATAAATAACTGTTTTTTTTTTTGTTAATGTGTTATTATTGATATATACTATTTATATATATATACTATTTATATAACTATATAAACTATAAACTATAAACTTATAGATAGTTAAATATATATATATTTAATATTAAAAGTCCATAATAGAAATAGAAATAGAAATAGAAATAATAATAATAATAATAATAAATAAAAAAAATTAGTTATTATTTTTTTCTCTCTCTTTTTTTTTTTTTTCTTTTTTTTTTTTTTTTTTTCTTTTTTTAGTTTTATTTTTATTTTTTTTTTATTTTTATTTTTATTATTAGAAGAAAAAAAAAATTATTAAGAATTACATATATTAAAAATATTTTTTTTTTTTTATTTTAATTTTAATTTTTTTTTTTAATATAGGAATGACGATTGATTTTATTTTATTTTATTTTATTTTATTTTTTTTAAAAATGATAGAAAAAAAATAAAAAAAAATTATTATTTTTTTTTAATACTGTTAAGCGTTTTTTTTTTATTTTTATTATATTTTTTTAAAGTTTTGAATATACAAATGATATTATAGATTTTTTTTTTTATTTTAAAAAAAAATATAATCGATAGAATATGTTTTTTTTTTGATTGATTGACTTATTAATTAATTAATTATTTATTTGATTTTATTATTATTATTATTTGATGTTTTTTTTTATATATTATCTTAATTTTATTTTCACATTATATAATATTTGTTTCGTTTTTTTTTCTTCTTCTTCTTCTTCCTTCTTCTTCGTTTTCTTCTTTAATTTTTTTTACTTATCTTTTCACATACTCTCTCTTTTTTTTTTTTTTTAATTTGTTATATTTTTTTATTATTATTATTATTATACTTTTTTTTTTTTTTCATTTTTCATTTTTTTCGTATTTTCTCCATCTTTAAAAACATTATTTGAATATTCAATAATTATTTCTGTAGTTATTATAATCCATTGGACTGTAATCACTTTGATTATACAAGAAACCAAATTGTTGTGGTGGATAAGCTTTAATTTCAAAAGATTTTTTATTATTATTTTCATTAGTATAATTCTTAACAATAGTTTTTGAACTATAGTTGACAGAATTATTTCTTGATGTACCTGGTGAATAACCATCAAAAGAATCATTATAACCATAAGCAGAAATATTGGAAACTTTTGGACTCTTAAGATTAACACTATTACTAGTGCTGATATTGTTAACAGTACTAACATTTGGATTAACAACCGTTGGACTTCCAATCGTAGAAAGATTCATACTTCCATTAAAAGTGGTATTATATGGCTTACCAATACTTAAAGCACTTTTGTTCTTTGATCCATAATTTTCACTGATAGCCTTTAAAGTAGTGTTTTCACTGGAATTTTGAAGAGATGTACTATTATTAGCTCCATACTTGAAAAGAAGAGCATCCACAGCTAAAATCAATAAAAATACTGATTTTACACAATGGAAAGGTGTAGCTGAATTTGGTGTGAATGGAACGATATGATTTGAGAAAACATTGACATAAATACATAATATGGAAAGGAAAAGACTAACAAAATCAACCGTAATTAAAATAGTATAACTTGATTGTTGAATATAATCGGTAAGGTTATTTCCATTGGAAACACGTCTATTATATTTATTAACAAAGTAAATAATAAATATAGTACAAATTATATCTGCAGCAGCCATAATACCAAAAGCAAAACCATGTAATATTTTAATATAATCATCATTTAAATATCCATTCATATAACGATTAAAACCAATCGTAAATCTAATGACTGAAAATGGTATACCAAGTACATAAATGGAATATTTAATTATTTTTGCTACTTTTCCTTTAGATATAGCTTTCATCTTTATAAGATTTAAAATTGGTATAGAATATTCGGTAATAATCCAGAAAGGTTCTGCAAGTAAAAACATGATTACTTTTCCTTTATAGATTGTATTTTTATCTTGTTCTATACCGGAAATAGCTGTCTGTGCATTTATTTCTTCAATTATTTCATGGGCTCCACTACAAATAGTTGCTAATGTTATATTTTCAATAGAGGCTGCAAATAAACCTGCTATAGAAGCTATGAATAACATTTTCCAATAACGTCCACTTCCAGCAAATTTATACATAAGCCATACCAATAAAAATTGGATAACATATGAAAAAAAGAATGTATTTTTAAACATTAAGTATATATTATCTAATAATCCACTTTCACTACCAGTACATGTACCTGTACTTGGAGTATATTTTGTAGCGTTTGTAGGCTTATAAAATAATTCCTTAATATTCATATTGAAAAATATTTTTAATATATATTGATTTAAACTTAAATATTAAATTTTTTTTTTATTGTATTTTATTTTTATTTTATTTTTATTTTTATTTTTATTTTTATTTTTATTGTTTTATTTTTTTCTGTTAAAAAAAAAAATAAACAAAAAAAAGAAGAGAAAAAAATTAATTTTTGTTTTTTTATTTGTTTTAGTTATTGATTGATTGATCAATTAATTTATTTGACGAATTTATTTGTCAATTTTTTGAATTATCAATTTATTGTTTAGGAGTGAAATTTAAACTTAATATAAAGAATTTTTTTATCTTTATTTGAATATTACAAATAATTATAATTCTTTTTATTACTGTAAAGCTATTTATTATTATTACTTTTATATTTGCTTCTATAATCTATTAAATATATATTTTTTATTATTATTTTTTTTTAATTATTCCATTTTATTTTATCTTTTAATTTTTTTTTTTTTTTATTATTTATTTATTAATTTTTTTCTATTTAAAAAATATTTCAATATGAGATTATAATCTCACACTTTTCTTTTTTTTTTTTTTTTTTATTATTTTAAAAAAAAAAAAAATAAAAGAAATAAAAGAAAAAAAATTATATTTTTATACTCCTTTACATTTTAATATTTATTTACTTATTTATTTATTAATTTATTTATTTACTTAATAATTTATTAATTTAATAAATAACTTTTAATTAATTTAAAAAAAAAAAAAAAAAAAAAGAACAAAATTATTAATATTAAAAAATAAAATTATATTAAAGTTTAATGTATAAAAAATGAACAAAATATTATATATTTATAATATATAATAGTAATATATTATAATATATTTGATTTAATGGTTTATTATATTATTTAATATAAAAACTAATGTACTATAAATTGTCACATACCCATAATTAACTTTATTTTATATATTTTTTGATTATACTTTAAATCAATTAATTTGTGTTAATTATATATTCCTATTAATATCGTTGTATATATTAATATATTTGGTAAATATGTTATGTTATAAATTTGAATATAATTATTAAAAATAAAACAAAAAAAAAAAAAAAATAAAAAAAAAAAACAAACTAAAAAGAAAAAAAAAAACTTTTTGAAAAGTATAAAGATATAATTAATAACATTTTTATACTTTCAATAAGATACTATCTTTTTTTTTATATAAAATTATTTATACTTTTTTTATATGAATTATTATAACTAATTTAGAAAAAAAAAGAAAAAAAATATATATATTATATTATATTATATTATTTATATTAAATATTATTATTAATCATATTTAATATTATTCTTTCAAAATAATTGTTTTTATCATTTTTAATAATAAAAGTTGACATTTCTTGTTATTATGATATATTATAATATTACAAGTTTTAATAAAAATTATATAATTCATATGTTTGTTAAATTAAATACATTCAAAATACAAAAAATTATACTTTTAAACATTAACTTTTTATTTTTTCAAGCCACAAATATTTAATACAAAAAATATAAATCATATTTTTTTTATAGGTTTTTTAATAATTATTAAAAAAATATAAAAAAATATAAAAAATTGTATCTTTATATTATTCAATTTATTCAATTGAATAAATTTAATAAATATAAATAATTTTTTATAACATTTAAAATATTAAAAATAAGAAAAAAACTTTTTTTTAAATATATATATATCATAAATATATCATAAATATTTTATCATCATCAGATTTAATAATATTAATAAATTAAAATTACTTTATTTATATTTATATAACAAATAATATAAAAAAAAAAATTAGTAATTCTTAATATTTAAGTAAAAATTTTTGGATATGCTCTTTTTTAATTTTTTTTTTTTTGTTATGAAATTTTTGAATTTATTTGGTTCTATTTCTTTTCTTTTCTTTTTTCTTTTTTCTTTTTTTTAGTGCAATTTTCATTCTCCTAACAAAGTATATATAATTTGATTACATTATATTATATATTTTATTATTGTGTATGGTAGGTCTGACAGGAGGAACCGCTGATAAATTTATGCTATAGGATAAAAAATTTGCCATTGTTATATGATAATATTCTCATATTAAACTTTATATTATTGACCACATACTTCAATAACAATAGTAATTTTGTATATATATATATATATATATTTTTGGTAGTTCTTGTTTTTTTAAATGACTATTAATAATATATTTTTTCAATTAGAAATACCCTTAAAAAAATTTTGCCATTGTTATGTGATAATATTCTTATATTAAACTTTATATTATGGAATAAGGTTAGATGATGTAAATGAGTATATATGTAATTGTATCTTGTTGATGTAGATGTAGCTCTAATTGTAATAACAGTTGAAGTTTTAATACTTATTAATATCATTAAAAAAAAAAATACCATTATTCTTTAAAAAAAAAAAAAAATTTACATTTCATGTTAATTTTTTCAGTTGTTCCAATATTTTTTGAAATGTTTAGAATATAATAGATATTCAGTTGGTTCTATCATAATTCATCTGTTTGTAGTTCAAATCATTATCATTCATCATTTTTTTTTTTTAATTTTCATTCATTTTTTAGAATATTTAAACAAATATTTATTTAATTTTTTTTCATATTTTCTAATGTTTAAAAATCATTTATAATAATTTATTATTTTTATTTTTATTTTTATTTTTATAATATTAATAAATAATTTACTACTTTCTTGTTTTGTATGAACTTTATCATTTGGAATTTTTAGTTCAAATTTCTTATTCATACAAGTTTTATTACTAAATAAAAAAAAAACTAAATATTGTAATTATAATTAATAATTAATTAATAAATATTAATATAATATTATAAATATAAAAATAAATATATAAAAGGATATAATAGTTAAATTACACTTATTAATTAATTAATTAATTAGGCAATTATTAAAAAATAATTTAATATTATAAATAAATAAGAAAAATAAGAAATAATCATCAAATATTTAATAATTGCCTAATAAAAATTTTGTTATAAAAATAAAACAAAAAAATTCAAATATTTTTTGTATGAATTTAATTTTTATATTTTTATATAAATACATATTTTATATTTTTATATATAAAAAATTATAAAATTATCAGTTTTTTTTTTTTTTTTTTTTTATATATAACATATATGTAATGTAACTTTTTATAATATATATATTTTTGAATAAATATTATTAATATATAAAATATCAAGTTTATAAAATAAACTTTATAATCCATCTCTATATATAACTTTATTTTATAATTACTCTGTGGATTTTTTTTTTTATTATTATTATTTAATAATTAAATGAATAAATAAATAAATTAAATAAATGAATAATTAAATAAATAAATAATTAATTAAATGAATAAATAAATTAAATGAATAAATAATTAATTAATTAAATGAATAAATTAATAAATAATTTAATTTTATATATAAAAAATATATTCTAATAATATTTACATCATTTATTAATTTTAATAAAAAATATATATTAAAGTTTTAAATAGATTAAATTTATTATTAATTATTGGTATTGTAAAAAATCAGGTAAAAATATTTAAAACAAAAAACATACATAATAAATCAAAAAAAAAAAATATTTAAATAATGTGGGAACTAAGTCAATGAGAGGTGTGGGTTTTAATATAACTTTTATATTTCATTATTATTTAATATTTAATATTAATAATATTTAATATTTAATATTTCAATATTAATAATATTTATTATTTTTACTCATTTATTTATTATTTATTTATTAATTTTTATTTATTAATTTTTATTTTATTTTATTTTATTAATATATTTATTTGTTATTTTAAAATACATTTATTATTTTATTCTATATTAATTTTATTCATATTTTTTTTTACATAAAGGTGACAGTGACATTGAATTTTTTTTTTTTTTTTTTTTTTTTATATATTTCCTTTTTCATTTCTTGATTTATCTTTTCTTTCTTATTTTTAAAAGTATCAACAAATAAAAAAATTAAAAAAAAAGAATATTCTATTAAGAATTTAGAATTCAAAGAATTTTTTTACTGTTCATTATTTAATTATTTAATTATGCATTTTACTTCAAAATTTATTTCAAAATGATTAATACTAAAATGTCATTGGTTTAAAATAAATATTTTTAGAAATATTTTGTGTAACTTTATTAAATAATAATTATTATAAATTTAGATTTTTTAAAAGAATTTTTAACAATAAAAAAAATATAAAAATTAGTTATTATTATTTAGAAAATAAAAATGACCATCAATTTCATTTTAATACCTATTTATTGGTATTTTTTTTTTTTTAATAAAATGATGTTCATTTTTTTTTTATAATCATCATTATCATCATAAATAACAATTAATATAATTAATATAATTAATATAAAATAATAAAAAAATAAATAAAAAGTAATTTATTAAAATATTACAAGATGAATAAATATTTAAATAAATAAATAAATAAATAAATAAAATATATTTAATTATATTACTTTTTTTAAAAGACAAAATTTTGAAAAAGAATATATATTCATTTTCTTATTTATTATAACATATACAAATGCAATATAAAGATGCAATAATAAATATAATAAATATAATAAATATAATATAGAATAACTAACTCTATAAAATCTGTAAATATTAATGTATAAATGTATAAAATGTATAAATGTATAAAATGTATATTAATATAATATAATATAGATTTTAATTTTTAATACCTCTAAAAATGGAAAAAAGAAATTCATAATATTATTTAATTATTTTTATATTAATTAATTTATAAAAATATTATTAAAGTTATATTAATATATTTGTTCCAAATTTTAGAAAAGAATGGAAATAAAAATTTATATATTAAAATAAAAAAAAAAACCGTTCTTATGTTACACAAATAATTGAATTCTTTTTCTTTTAGAAAAGTTTTCTATATAAACTTACTAAAAAACTTTCAACATACTCTTTCTTTTTTTTATTTTCTTTTCTTTTCTTCTTCATTATAAACTTATAAAATATATAAAAATATAAATATTTTAAATAATAATTATAATTATAATTATAATTATATTTATGTAGTATAAAATTAAAAATACATTTTTATAATTAAAAATTGAATAATATTTTCATATAAATTAACAAATTAATAATTAATAATATAATTTAATCATTTAAATTAAATGTACAGTTAAAAGAAAAAGTTAATAAACAAATAGAAAATAAAAGTTTTATTTATATTTTATAATCTAATTCAAAAACAAATATAAAAATAAATATATATATTAAATTGTAAAAAAAAAAAACATTTTCAGAAAATTTATAAATGGATTCTCCTGAGTATTCAAATTTTAAAGATTTTGTTAATCAATATTTAAAAGATATTCCATTAAATGTAATAAAAGAAGAAGACGACTATGTTGATAATACTTATTCTACATATATCACAGTATATCTTAATGAAAATGATTATATAAAAGAAATGTATTATTGAATTTTTTTTTTTTTTTTTTTTATATTTTTTAAATATAATAAATATGTAATTTATTAATATTTTTATTATTGTTATTGTTATATTTAATAATTTCTATAAATTATATAGTCAATTTCAATTAAATGATGATATCTATAATTTTGCTAATTTTCCAAGTTCTTCTTTAACACATCTTAAATCACTGTAAATATAATTAAAAGTTATTTGAAAATTAAAATATTATATATTGTAATTATATATATATTAAAAAAAAAAAAAAAAAAGAGAGAGAGAGAAACTAATAAATTTATAGTGTTTTATCAAATTGTAATTTTAAGGATGGAATAATTCCTGATAGTTTTTTTAATTTACCCACGTTAAATAAATTGTAAATTAAAAATTTTATTATATTTAATAGATTTAATATATATCTATATATATTTATTAACTTTACATAATACTATTTTTACTAATATTTTTATTAATCAAATTGATACATATTATAGAGAAATACATTATTCAAATATTGAATATTTTCCTGAAGAATTTAATACAACATGTCCACTTAAACAATTGTAAATATATATATATATATATATTTTTTTTTTATTACATATATACATGTATATGTTTATTTATATATATACATATTCAATTATTATTATTATTATTATTTTTTAAATATTAACAAAAATATTTTTATTTTAAAATATATATATATATATATATATATATTTTTTTTCTTTTTCATTTTCTTTTAGAATATTAGAAGATACAGAATTTAAAGAATTTCCTGAACAAATTTTTAATTTTAAAAATCTAGATTTGTTGTATATATCTATATTTTAATTCTTATTATATTAATATTAATGATATTAATGATATATGTAAATATGAATATTAACATTAAATAATAATAAATATATTAACATTAAATATTTAAATATAATAATATATTTATTCATTAAAGAGAGTTTTCCGAAAATCACCATATTGATAAGATACCATCTAATATTAATAAAATTAAAAATTTAGAAACACTGTAATATTTAAAAATTAATAATATATAATTTATATAATTTATATATAGTAATGAATTAACATATACTAATAAGGATTTATATTTATATTTATATTTATATTTATATTTATATTTATATTTATATTTATAAATTTTAAAAGAGATCTTCATAGACTGAATTTAAAGAGTTTACCAGATAATTTCTTTAAATTATCAAAATTAGATTATCTGTAATGTTTAATATATAATATTTAATATATCGTTTTATTATTGATTATTATTATTGATTATTAATTATTGATTATTAATTATTAACATTTCATTTTTTTTTATTATAAATATACATTTATATCTACTTTTTTTAATGATTAATATTCTTAAAAAAAAAATTTATATATAAACATGAATGTATATATTATATTTCAATAGAAATCTTTCAGGAAATGAAAACTTAAATAATCTTATATATAATTTTGAATCTAATACGATTGATACTTGTGATTTTAGTTTTACAAATATACAATGTATAAAATCAAATACTTGTAACGATATATTAAAATTTGAGGCTAGGAATGAACATTTATTCGAAGATACGCATGATCCAAATATAGTATGTCAGGATGATTTTGAATATATTATACCCACAATCATGCCTGATAAAGAAAGTATTAGTAGTGATTCTGATTCCAATATTTTTTTTATTAGTTCATTATATTTGCTTGTTTTAATAATAGCATTTTTATTTTTATGTACCTGCTCTTTATGTACCTGTTGTTTATGTAAAAAGAAAAAGAATAAAAAAAGAAAAATATCTCATGGTGATTCTATTATATGCTTTAAAGATGATAATGATTTATTAGAAAAATCAAATAACGATAATGATAACGATAATGATGATACATGGATTAATATTACTTCCGATGATATTAAAAATACCAACACTAATCTCAAAACTAATATAAATAATAATGAAAATAAAAATAATAATGAAAATAAAAATGAAAATAAAAATGAAAATAAAAATGAAAATGAAAATGACAATGAAAATGACAATGAAAATGAAAATAAAAATAATAATGAAAATGACAATGAAAATGACAATGAAAATGACAATGAAAATGAAAATAAAAATAATAATGAAAATGAAAATAAAAATAATAATGAAAATGAAAATAAAAATAATAATGAAAATGAAAATGAAAATGAAAATGATAATAAAAATAATAAATTTATCATGAATAAACTATATGACTTTTTAGATGATAATAATTTCAGTTTTGGACCATTTTCACCTAATACTTCATATGCTGATGATTACAGAAGTTCAATAGATTATTCAATATCCAATATTCCTCATACAATTAATGTTCGTAATTCAAGTAATTTGTCATTTAGTATTACACCAAAAAATTAAAATAATGATTTGTAATAATAGATGTATATAATAATATAAATTAATCATTATTGAAAGAATATAATTAATATGTATAAATATATTATAATATTAATGAATAAATTTAAATAAAAAATGAAAATAATTGAATAATAAAAAATAATATATAATAATAATTGTATCTTATTTTATTTTATTTTATATTTTTTTTTTTTTTACTATTATATTTAAAGATTTATTTATTTATTTATTAATTATATAGTAGAAAAATTGTAATTATAGTATAACCTACATAGTTTAATTCAATATTATATATATATTAAAATACATACATTTTATTATATAAATTTTTACTTTTTATTTTTTTATTTTTTTATTTTTTGAAATTAAATAATAAAATAAAACCTTGTATTCTTATTATAATATAATATATAATCATTAATTTAAAATATTTAATAAATAATAATTATAAATATTTTTTTATTTTATAAATATTTTTTTATTTTATATAGAATTGATAGAATAATATTAAAAAATTATTTTTTATTGATCTTATTTTACTTTTTATTGTTTTATTTTTATTTATTTTATCTCGAAGATAAGATGATTTTACATATTCTATAATGTTTTTAACTTTATTTTTTATTATTTTCATTATTATTTAAAAATATTTATTATAATGTATAAACAGATAATATTCTATGATATAATCTTTCTTTCTTTTTTTTTTTTTTTTTTTTATTTATTTATTATTTTTTATTTTATTTCTAACACTCATTTATTATTATATATTACAAAGTATTAAATAAATTATAAATAAAATTTTTGATAAAGAAATATAAAATATATTTTTTAAAATTATTTTTACTTTTTTTTCAAACGAATTTTATATTAAATTTTTTTCTATATATATATATATAGGTTATACAAAGATTTATTTATTTATTTATTTGTTTATTTATTTATTTATTTATTTATTAATTTTATTTATATTTTATTTATTATTATTATTTTTTTTTTTATATATAAAAAAATTTAATAATAATAAAAAATAATAATTATATAAATATAATGTCAAAATTACCACCCGATCCTATATATATTTTTAGAGGACATAATTCGGTTATAAATACGGTTAAAATTTTAAAAGATATTGTTATATCAGGGTAAATATTGTTTTTAATAATTAATTCTTTTATTATTATTATATTAATAATTATTTTATTTTATTTTATTTTTTATTTTTTTTTTATTACTTTTAGTTTCAATGAAAGTATATATAAATTTATCTATATATATATATATATATATATATTTTTTTTTTGTTTCATTATTGCCATATTCATTGTTTTCGTTCATATGATTGACTTTTATTATCATGTTATCATATTTTTAATAAATATATATAGTGATATTAACGGACAAATAATATTATGGGATTTAAAATCAAAAAAACAAATTTTAAAATGGAAAGCCCATAATGATGCTGTTTTATCAATTGATTATATTTATGGTAAAGAACATATAATAAGGTATATTTTACTTTTTTTTTTTCTTTCTTTTTTTTTTTTTTATTATTATACATAATTAATATAATAATAATAATAGTAAAAATAGTAATAATAATGATAATAATAATAATAATAATGGCAGTTTTTTTTTTTTTAAATTTGTATTTTAATAATGTTATAAAAGTCAAGGAAGAGATAATTTATTATTAGCTTGGGATTATGGCACATTTAAAAGAGAAAATGCCAAAGAAATTAAAATAATTTCATCTTTAGTAGTTGATTCATTAAGTTTTTGTAAATTTAATTTATTTCAAAATGAAGATAGTTCTGAATTACTACTGGCTATTCCAAAATTAAATAAAAATGAATTTGTAATTTTATATACATTTATATATGTATATATTATTATCCATAAATATTTTAAAATTTATTTATTTATTTATTTTTTTTTAATATAATTAAGGTTGATATAATAGATTTAAATTCGAAAACTGTAAAATTTGATAGCATTGGTGTACAGGATAAGGATATTAAAGCAGGTAAGTAAAAAATTAAAAATCCTTTTACTATTATAACCTTTATTAAATATATATATATAAATATAAATATAAATATAAATATAAATATTTATTGTCATAGGGATGTGTATGTGCATGAAATTAATTAAAAAAGATTGTAAATTATATTTATTAGTTGGATATGAATATGGAAATGTAATTATGTGGAATTTAGAGAATAAAGATATATGCTGGAATTTAAAGTTTCATTCTGAACCTGGTAAAAATAATTGTTAATTAACAATATATAATTCATAAAATATATATAAAATATATATATATATATATATATAAAAGAAATAATAAAAGTATTAATTTATTTAAATTAATATATTTTTATAATATATATAATTCATAGTTTTTGCAATTGATGTATCAAATTCATTAAAGTATGGAATTTCTGTTTCTGCTGACAATATAATAGCACATTTTGAAATTACTGAAGTAATTATAATTATAATATAATATAATATATTAAATGGAATGATTTTTTTTTTTTTTTTTTAATATATATATCAATATAAAATATAATATATATTTAAATAACTTTAATGTACCTATAAATATAAATAAAAAAATATAATATATTTAATAATTTTTTTTTTTTATGATAAATATTATAACAATAACATTTTTATTTTTATGGCTGTACCATAATTATTATATATATATATATTAACATTAACATTTATATTAATTTTATCTGAAGAATAAAAATCCAAAATATAAAGAAATTAAATCAAAAACTTGTGGTTTTGCTGATATAAAATTTAGATATGATGATAAAATATTTGCTACAGCAGGATGGGACTCTAAGTAATACTTCATATATTTATATATATATATATATATATATTTTTTTTTTTTTTTTTTTTTCATAAATATATATTAATATATGTTTATATAATATTTAAATAAAAAAAATATTTAAATATATTAATATATATTTATATAATATTTAAATAAAAAAAAATATTTAATTAAATATTTTAATGTATATAATAAATTAGAATACGTATATTTCATGCTAAAAAATTAATACCCTTAGCAATATTGTCATATCATAGAGGAGGTATTCAGGAATTAGATTTTTTGAAAAAAGAAAATGAAAATGATGGTAAAATCAACGAATTAATATCATGCTCAAAGGATGGATGCTTAAGTCTATGGAAAATTTATTAAACTATATATATAACAACAATTTTTAATTTATTGTTTTATTAATTGCTATGGTTTTTATTATATATTAATAAACTAAAAATATTAAATATAAAATATTAAATTTAATTATACTATTTAAATAAATTTATTTATTAAATTTTTATAAATGTTTTTTTTTTTTTTTTATTTCTCTCTTTAAATTGAAAATAATAATAATAATAATAATAATAATAATAATAATAATAATAATAATAATAATAATAATAATAATAATAAAAGAGAGAGAGAAAAACAATATAAATAAAAAGTAAAAAATTTAATAATAAAAAGTAAAAAATTTAATAATAATAATTAATAATAATAATTAATAATAATTAAAAAAAAATAAGAGATATAAGTAATAACTATAAAAGATATTTATTTAAAAAAAAAAAAAAAAAAAAACTAGTAATAAGAATGATGAAGGATATAGGGATTAATAAAAGTAACTTAGGAAGCACAAGAATTAAAAAGAATTTTAAAAAAAAATTAGTTTATTTTTTAAAATTTTTGTATTAATTACCTTTTCAATTTATTTGAACATAATATATGGTATTTATTACTAATAATATATTTGTATTTAAATAAAAAATAATAATATATGATAATAATAATAAATAATAGATTACTATAAAATCTTTAATAGTGTGTTATACAAATTATATATTTAGATAGATATAGTTATAATAATAATTATAATAATAATAATGTATATTTAAATATCTATAAAATATTATTACATTATAAAATATTACATAAAATAAATTAAAATTACAATATTTTAACACGTTTTACTGTATCCTTTTTTTTTTTTAAATTTTTTTTTTTTAAATTTTTTTTTTTTAAAATTTTATTTTAATTAAAGTTTAATTAATAAAATAAAATAATATAAATAAATTAATGAATATTTTTAATAATAAAGTATTGCAATAAATTGAAATTAAAAAAAAAAAAAAAAAAAAAACTGTTTTTTTTTTTTTTTTTTTATTCAATAATTATTTTATAAAAAATAATTATTTTTTCATAATCTAAATAATATATATATATATTTAAATTCTAATAATAATCATAATAATAAAATATTTATTATAAAAATGAAATATTTAAATTTACCTCACTTAATTGTTTCTCTTATTATTATTAATTCTATTAATGCTAAAAATATACCTATTGATTATTTATATCAATCTAATGATGATATTGATAAAAATAATAAATATACTGATGATTTAAATAATGAAAATTATTATTATCTATTGGAAAATAGTGATAATGAATGGAATTTAAAAGATAATGATGTAATTTTTAATTGGTCATCTAATTATCAATATAATAATAATATTAATGATGTTAGTGTAAAAAAAGAGTGTCCTTCCCATATTTTAGATCAAGGTTATAATTGTTGTATTCATGATTGTATTTATATTACTTCAGATGAAAATAGAAATTGGAGTGTTGAAAATGGAGAATGGTGTTGGTGTATTATGGATAAGAATAATAATAATAATAATAATAAGTTTTTTGAGAAGTTTAATTGGAATAAAAAAAAACAAAATGATTTAAAGAAGAATGATAATTATAATAATAATTATAATTATAATAAAGATGAAATTAATAATGATAAAAATGATAAGAGTGATATTACATTGAAATGTAGAGATAATAATGATTATAATAAAAAAGGAAAATATTGTCCATCTACAATCAATGATCAAGATTATAAATATTGTACAAAAAAGTGTACTACTGTTTATACTGATTCAAATGGTAATTGGGGTATAGAAAATGGAGACTGGTGTTGGTGTGGTTAATGAAAAAAAAAAAAAAAAAAATTAATATTATTTTTATTTAAATTAAATATGAATCTGAATATATTAAAAAAAATAAAAGTAAAAAGAAAAAAAATAAAATAAAATAAAAGGGCTCACATAAATACAGAAAAACAAAAATATATATATATATATTAATTATGAATTCAATAGTAATAAAAAAATATATAAAATATATATTTTTTTAATTATTAAATATTTATATTATATTTTATAATGTATTATAAATATAAATATTATATATATTCTCATATATATAATATATATATATTAAAAGGTAAATATTTAATAATGTTTATTTTAATTCTTAGGGTAAAAAAGAAAAAAAAAAAAAAAAAAGTGAAAATTATCATTGTAGATAATATTTATATTTTAATTTTAGGAAATAAATATGTATCAATAAAAAAAAAAAGAAAAAGAAAAAAAAAAAGAAATTTATCATTCATACATATTATTTATTTTGAAATAGTAATATACTACATATATAAATAATATCTAAATAGTTTTATAAAATGATAATAAAAAAAAAAAATAATTAATTAATTAATCGATATATATATATGTAACTATATATTAATCAAAAAATATATATATATAAAATATAAATAATGATTAATATATATATATGTATGTATAAATGAAAAATAATAAAATTCATGTATTCAAAAAAAAAAAAAAAAAAAAAGTTACAGTAAATTTTATAATAATAAATAAAAATATACTGTTTAAATAATAATTTATAAACATTTATTACTACCATTCCTCTTAAAACTTAAATTTAATAAATTTGAATTAATTAAAATTATAATAATAATAAAAAAAATTAAAAAAAAATAAAAAATAAATTATTTAAATAAAGATTTGATTAGTAAATTTTTTTTTTCAATTTTTTTTGGTCCATTAACATAACATCCTTTGTTATAAATTATCGGCTAATATTTCGCTGGGTTTTTTTATATTCCAATTTAATTTTCTTTTTTTTTTTTTAATATTGTCTTTAATGAAATAAAATTTTATTGCTATGTTGTTTTATCTTTATGTTTAATTCTTCCGTTTTCCATAGCTATTTTACTTGCTATGTTATCTGTAAATATTTAAATTGTGATTTTATGTCAGTAACGTAATATAAAGTAGTAATATCTAATTTCTTTAGTGAAAAAAAATTTTCTATTTATATTTTTCTCTGATTACATTTTTATATATATTTTTCTTATTTAATTACAATATATTTCTATCTAAACTTGTTAATATTAATTTTAAATAAATATCCCCAGTACTTGAATCAATCTCATAAGCCATATTAATTATATCAGGGAAATTTTAATTTATAATTTACTTTATTTATTCCTTTATATTCAATATCTTCATTAGATTTTTGGTTATAATCATCTATACTATACTATAACTAAATTCTTCTAAAAATTGTTGTTTATAAAGAATATCTAATTAATTTTTAATTGATATATCTACTTTAATTGGAAGAATTTTAATAATTGTGGTGTTTGCATAAATTGACTTATAAAATAAGCACCCAGATTCCTCAATGATAGAATTAATTAATTAATTAATTAATTAATTAATTAATTGTAAATTTAACCATTCCGTAAAGAAGTAATATTTATTCCTCAAAATTTCGACACTAATTGAAAGAAAAATTCCATTCATTGATTTATTTTGAAATAAAAAAAAAATTATTATTTATTTAATCACATATCATTCATTCATTTACTTATATAGATAAATATTTATTTAGTTATTTGTTTAATAATATAATTAATATTTACTTAATTACATTAACATTTTATTAAAATAATAATTAATTTATCCATCAATTTATGATCTAATTCGAAAGCGAGAGGACTAACTTTTTTAGTAATGGTAAAAGGACCCATCATTTGATCTGCTAATTTTTTCTTACTATTTTTTATATTGAGACCTTTGTATAACCACATTTGTTGACCCACTTTAAAACTAGGAGCATTCAATCTTCTTTTGTCTGCATATTTTTTATAAGTTTTCTTAGCATTGTCCAAGTTTTCTTTAAGGAGTTTAATATTATTCTCAATATCGATGACTGTTTTTTCAGCGCTATTTGGATTATCGAAAGATGGAATTTCTGGAGAGAATTTAGGATTAAATCCATAATTGGAAAAGAAAGGTGATTGTTTAGTAGATTGGTGGATGGTATTATTATAAGAAAATTCGGCAAAAGGTAAAATATCCACCCAATTATTTTGTCTTTCATTAATAAAGCATCGAAAATATTGTTCCAAGATTCCATTCACCCTCTCCGTTTGACCGTCAGTCTGAGGATGATTAGCAGTGGAAAGAGAATGATTAATATCAAGTAACTTACACATTCTATTTCAAAATTCAGAAGTAAATTGAGAGCCTCTATCAGAAATAATGGAATTTGGAAAACCATGAAGACGGAATATATTGTTAATGAATGAATCAGCTCTAATTGAAGCAGTAGGCAGACAACGTAAAAGAATAAAGTGAGCCATCTTAGTTAATCTATCGACTACAACCATAATAGTAGTTATTTCCCTTGATTTAGGAAGTTCAACTATGAAATCCATTGAAATTTCCTTCCAAGGTCTTTCTGGAGTGGACAAAGGAGAAAGTAATCCATAAGGTTTATGTTTTGGAACCTTTGACTTGCAACAAATAAAGCAAGACTTAATAAATTTTTTAATATCACAGCGCATTTTTGGCCACCAAAAATTACGAGAAATTAATTCAAATGTTTTTAAAACACCAAAATGTCCTGCAGAGATTGTATCGTGATGTATTTCAAGGATCGGTGTAAATTAAAAATCGGTGTCTAGCGCCTTCTAAATAATGACGCCATTCTTCTAAAGCTGTCTTTATTGCAAGCAATTCTTTGTCATAAATTGGATAATTTCGTTGGGATTTGTTAAGACTTTTAGAAAGGAAAGCTATAGGATGTAATTTCTTGTCAAACTCTTGAGAGAGAATTGCACCTACAGCAAAGTTACTTGCATCAGTTTCTACAATAAATTGACGATTGCTATCAGGATGTTTTAATATAGGAGCAGAGGTAAAAAGGTTTTTTAAAGTATCGAATGCATTTTGCTGCTCAACATCCCAAATAAATGGAACATTTTTTCTTGTGAGTTTATGTAATGGATTAGCAATTTTTGCAAAGTCTTTAATAAAAATACGGTAGTAATTGCATAATCCAATAAATGATTGAATCTTTTTAACATTTTTTGGAATAGGCCAATCTAATACTGCTTTGACCTTTTCTTTATCCATTTCTAAACTACGTTTAGAAATTATATGTAACGGTATCAACAACGACATTAAGGAACTTCGTGGCTCAACGGTAACTACTTCTACCTTTATCATAGATATCACTGGTTCGAATCCTACTTTTACCTTTTTGATTTGGAAAATTATTCATTTATTTAGTTATTAATACATTTGTTCATTTACTTATTTTATTAATAGAATTATTTAGTCTATAATTATTCATTCACTTAGTTAGATTTATTTAGATATTAGTTATTCGTTCACTTAGATATAAATACGATTTTATTTAGATACTAATTATGTATTCACTTAATTATAGTAATAGTTAAATAATTAAATATTTTGTTATTTAAATAAGTAAACCAATCACGTAATGATTTAGAATAAGTCTTGAATATAAAAGAAATGTATTAATATTATTTTTACTCTTTGAGTCATTATTAATAAGAAAAATATTAAATATTTAAATATTAAATAAAATACAAAATAAATCCATAAACATTATGTTTTAATATTGTGTTATTTATTTTGTTTGTTTATTTTATTTTAATTATTGAAATACTACAACAACCTAGTGAATTTCTCACTAAGTTCGTTACATTATATATCCAAGAAAGGTTGTTTCTTCGACATCGAATTCACATTTTTCTAAATTCAAATATAAATTATTTTCTAACAATTTAATCAATACCTTTGTTACATGAGTATGATGTTCTTTAATATTCTTAGAGTATATAAGAATATCATCAATATAAGAGATTACGAATTCATCAAGATAATCTCTTAAAACATCATTTATAAAATGTTGAAATGTAGCTGGAGCATTTTTTAACCCGAAAGGCATTACTAAATATTCATAATGACCATAACGAGTACGAAATACAGTTTTAAATTCATCTCCTTCTTTAATTCTTACTAAATTATATGCAGATTTTAAGTCTAATTTAGTAAATATTTTGGCTCCTTTGATTCTATCTAATAAATCACTAATTAAAGGAAGAGGATATGAATTACCGATGGTCATTTCATTAAGTTTTCTATAATCAACACACAAACGTAAAGAACCATCCTTCTTTTTAACGAAAAGAATAGGTGCTCCAGCAGGAGAAGTAGATTTTCTAATAAAACCTTTTTCTAAATTTATGGGATGGATTGATGGTGTTCTTAAAATGAAAAGTGTTGATTGGCATAGATCTAATTCTCTAATCTTGGTTGGTCCATCTGAATGGGCTCGTCATTTTGGTAGACATATGTATTTTAATACCATGTTAAACCTTGATGACTGGGATGAAGAAGCCGACTATATAGTACTCGATGATTTTAACCCTGATATTAATAAGTTTTTGCCTGCTTGGAAATGCTTCTTTGGTGGTCAGAAAGAGTTCACTCTTACTGACAAATATAGAGGTAAAAAAACAGTTCATTGGGGTAAACCAATGATCTGGTTAAGTAATGAAGATCTATTTAAACACTTAAATTTAGAACAATCAGAATTTATTAAAAAGAATTGTACTGTAATTTGTTTAACTAATAAACTTTATTAATTTTACATGTATTTTTTAACTAAATAAATAAATAAATAAATAAATATATACATTATAAACTATATTATGGATTAGTTGTAGTAGTGGTTGCACCACTATTTTCTGTGTTATTAGCCTCAATATCCATCGCATTCGCTCTTTGGATATGAGTGTTGTTAACAACTTCAAGTGATTCTTCATTATAATTACTTGTTGGGGCTGTTTTTGTATACCATACATAATTATATTTTTTGTCCATTACATACCACTTTATAGTTCTATATTCTTTAAACATTAATCTACCAGAAAGGATATAAACAGCATTATGATCTTGACCTGTAATTGCTGAAGTACTAGAGTTTTTAGTAATAGAACTATCTCCTGTACCAGTTACTTGACCCCAATATTTAAAAAGACAACCTGATGATAACTCCTTTATACCTATATCTTTTGTTTGGTTGGATGATTGTGCTGCATTATTTTTAGCATATTTATAACCGAAATAACCTCTATTTATTAATTGTTTTGGTTTATGTATAAATTTGTGGGTCATAGAAGCTCCTGGTTGTAATCTATAGGTATGTTTCTTTACTATCTTCCAATATATATTAAATGGGTAAGAATTAGTTGGTTTTATAGAAATATCCCATATATTTTGATTAGTTGGATCTGCTACTGTAGTATAAGTAGTATTACTAGAACTATAAACACCTGTTTTTTGAATAGTACCCTGATAAATTAATCTAATTGGATCTTTAGTATCTGTATAACTAACTCCTGATGAGATTGATGCTGGGTTTGTTTTTTCTGTATAATTGTAATAGTAATCATCTATACGATAATCAGTATCTTCCTTACAAACTATATCATAAATACATAAATTCATATCATAATCTGTTGGATTAGTAATTTCATAAGTAGTCGTTATTGAATTGAAATAAATAGTTTGGTCTGCTGAATTGTAATAATAGTTGTTGTTGTTTACTGTAGTAGCACCTACCGATGATGTTTCTATCGGGAATGTATTAAATGCATTAACCACACTAGATAAACTAAGTCCTTTTCTCCATATCCATTTACACTTATCTAACTCATTCCATATTGTATCTTGAAATTGATTTTCACTAACAATTTGAAATGGACTATATCCATTTCTAAATCTTCTATTAATCAGTTTTTGTTGTTGCTTTGTAACTTTTGTTTTACAAAATGATTTAGTATACTTTTCGGTATCTTGTTTTACATTAATAGGTCTTTGTTTATATCTTCTTCTATGTTTTTTCTTGTAATCTTTTCTTTTATAGCTTTTAGAAGAAGATTTTGAATATTTAGAAGATGTTTTTGTAGTTCTAGATCTTTTGTTACTTTTTTTAGATTTACCGTTATTTTTTCTTTTCGCCATTGTGTAATAATCAGTTAATTTGGGCATTAGAAAAAAAAAGCGGAAAAAAAATCCGGCTTTTTATACTCGCGGCAATCCATTTCATTCGCCGCTCTTGCGTTCCGTTAGAAATTTCTTTTTTTTTTTGATTAGAGGGCCGGTTGCGAATATGTCGTAACCTCTCCTTATTTTTTTTGAAATTTCTATAACCTCAGAGCTTTGAATTACATTTCTTTTGCTTTCCGTAGGGTGGTCAAATCTGAAAATACGCCACAACGTGGTTTGTGGCTTGAATAATCGATTTGACCTAATGGACATCTGATAAATCACATGTCCAATTTAATAATGTGAATTTCTTTATGTTGTAGCCAGTTTTATTAAGTGTAATTTTGTTATTGTCAATTTATTTAATATTTTATTATTAAATTATTATTATATTATTTATTTTTCCTAAACTAAAAATTAACAACTTTCTAGTTATTAAAAATGGGAGAGTTGCATTTCGCAATGGGGCGCATGACAAAGATTTGTAGGTTGCATTTCGCAATGTTGCATTTCGCAATGGGGCGCATAATTGTATAAATAATTAAATAAATAAAAATATAATATAAAGAATTATTTATTTAATAATATTTTTTTATTTAATAATATTTTTTTTTTAATAATATTTTTTTTTAATAATATTTTTTTATTTAATGATTTAATAATATTAAATATTTTTTTTAATATTGAATTTTCTTTAGTATTTTAATAATATTTTATTTATTTTTTTATTTAATGATATTGAATATTTCTTCAATATTTTTTTATTTAATATTTTAATAATATTGAATATTTTTTTTAATATTTCAAATCAAAAAAATTTTATAAAAATATTTAATTTTATAATGAATTTTTATTTTTATATTTTTTTTTGTAAATAAGTAATTAATAAAAAAATATTTATTTATTTGTTTCTTTTCTTTATTCTAAAGTTTATATTATTGTTTTATTTATTATTTGTTATCGTCTTTTTAATAAAAATACATATATAATACTGTTATATTATTTATTATCTTTTATTTTATTTATTATTATTCATTTATCAAAAAAATTATATAAATATATTTAATTTTATAATAAGTTTTTTTTTTTATTTTTTTACTTTTTTTTTTGTAATTAAGTAATTAATAAAAAAAGAAATATTTATTTATTTGTTTATTTTCTATTCATTTATTTATATATATTTTTTTTATTTATTTATTTAATTTTTTTAAATTCTATTTTATTTTATTTCATAACGTGGCTTTCATAATTTGTGTTAAAAAATTTTTCATTTTTTTATTTGTTTTTTATGCGCCTCATTGTAAAAATTTAATATGCGCCTCATATCATATTGAGAAATGCAACACATTCATTAAAAATAATAAAATTCATTATTAAATATTATTATAAATAAATATAATAATATAACAATATAATTAAGAATATAATATAATATATAATTAATACATATATATGAATATATTAAAATACAAAGTTTAATAATTTAAAAATTATAAATAAAATATAATTTAATATATTTCATACAATATATAATTAATACATATATATGAATATATTAAAATACAAAGTTTAATAATTTAAAAATTATAAATAAAATATAATTTAATATATTTCATACAATATATAAATAAGAAAATGTAATATATTACAATATAGATATAAATTATAATATAAAATATAATAATATTAAATTATTATTTCAGATATAAATTTAATATTTGAATAAATAAATATTCAAATATACTAATATGTTACTACACATATTTGTTTTATATCAGAAACTTCCCTGCTAGAATTGAACTTAATTCGTAAGAATTAATGAAATAAAATTAATAATAATTTCAATTATTAATTTTTATATTAAATTTATATTAAATTTAGTTTTAAAATTTTAATAATAATAAAAAAAATTATTCTAAATTGACTATAATGAATTTTCATTCATAATAAGGCAAAATATTTTTGATATGAACGTTTCTTTCTAATTTTGTACCGTCTCCAGCATCTTGTAACTGAACTGTGTTCCA
Organism: Anaeromyces robustus; assembly: GCA_002104895.1. Taxonomy (NCBI): domain Eukaryota; kingdom Fungi; phylum Neocallimastigomycota; class Neocallimastigomycetes; order Neocallimastigales; family Neocallimastigaceae; genus Anaeromyces; species Anaeromyces robustus. The sequence goes on along the minus strand of MCFG01000241.1, from coordinate 1,209 downwards.
AGATATGTCCTTAATAATGTTAAATCACCAATTTTAAAATTGTTTTTATTTTTCATACTTTGTTGAGCTTGTCTTCTACCTTGCCAATAATTTATGGTTCCAAGCATTTTTTTTGCAGCTTGTTCAACCCATTTGGCATGCTCAACGAATCTTTCCATTAATATTTCATCCATTGATCGATCATCATTTTCCAATATTGAATTCCTTAAGTTTATATCAATCGGTAATAATTCCGTTCGACCATACAGTAGTTCAAAGCTAGAATAACCAGTGGTAGCAGATTTACTAGTTCTAAGTGCCCATAAAGCTAGCGGTAGCAACACATCCCAATTTTTATTATCATTAGAGAAATTTCTTAATTGCTTTCCAATTTCTCTATTTCTATTTTCCACTAATCCATTAGATTCTGGATGATATATACTAGTAAAATGAATAAAAACATCATATAAATCTAAAAAAATTTTAGTGAAGTCAGAAGTGAATTGTACACCATTGTCAGTTATTGTAACGAATCTCACAATTAGCAAAATAGTAACCATGGTCTAGTGGTTAGTAACTATGACCATCTGGGCGAACACTCTGGGTTCGACTCACACCTTGTTCCAAATTTTATAAAAATTTTATTTTAAATTTATTTATTATAAATTTCTGTATTTTATTCTGTATTTGTTTCTGTATTTTATTTCTGTATTTCTTTATAGAATTACATGGAATAGAATTAGAAACTTTAAGAAAAAATTATATAATATTTCTTTATTTTTCTATGAGATTCATTTTATATCAAAATATCTTAGTTTCTAGCAATTTTTATTATTTTTTATGAACTTTTATTTTTAAAACTATTTTTCCGCAAAAAGTATAAATAGGTGTAAAACTTTTAGTTAAAATATTTTTCTTTGTGCTTTTATTCTTTTATAACTTTATATATATTAGTAATAATTAATTCATAAGTAGTTTGAAATACTACAAAGATTAGTTATTATTAATTTTTAATAATTAATAAAACTATATTCTAATAAAACATATTTTAAATAAAAATAAAATAAAACTTAAAACTAAATCTTACTAATATATATATCTCGACACCGACCTTCCGGGTTAACAAAGGAAAGGTGTTCTGATATTGCAATAAGTATCTTTTATTTTAAATTTTATTTTGTTTGTGTTTACTTCAAATTTTGGTGTCAATTGTAATATTGGAACAACCGT
>MCFG01000240.1:107500-108632 GCA_002104895.1 Anaeromyces robustus | reverse complement strand
TACTACTATGAAAGGTGCACCAACTGTAAATCCTAATGCTACTCCAAAATGGATTTATAATCCATCAGCTAAAATATGTTTATGGGCTCTTTCAGCAATAGATAAGAAACCTCGTATTTGGGAATGTGGAGAAGATGAAGATTTTAAATGGTATTTATCACCTTATCCAAAAGGTTATATATATTCAGCATATTATGAAGGTAGATGTTTTACTCTTATGGATCCTGTTAATGGTAAAATTAAAGTAAGTGATTGTACTAAAGCATCATCTTATGAATTTAATTATGATGAAGGTTTATTATATTTAGATAATGATCATAGTAAATGTATGGGTATTGGAGATGGAGATCCAACTAATGATAATGGTGCTTATTTAAGACCTTGTAAAAAAGATGCTGATCAAAAATGGGAAATTTGGGATAGAAATCCAAGTAGCGTTATAAATGCTGATTATAAAATTATTTGGATTTATAATAAATATTTAAATAAATGTTTATTATCTGGTTCAAGGAAAACTTATAGACCTGTTATGGGTGATTGTACTAATAATAATCTTTCTAAATGGTTAATTCCAATTTCTGGAGATGGTTTTATCAAATCATTATATATGTCAGATCTTTGTATAAATGTTAGTGATGCACAAAGAGGAACTCTTATAATGAAAGATTGTAATAATGAAGCTGTTTTTCTTGATATTAATAAAAATGAAAGAATTATATCACCATTAAATAATAAATGTATTGGTTATTTAGAAAGTGATAATACAAAATTAAATTTGAATACCTGTGATAGTAATAAAGAAGATCAATATTGGATGATATCTAATTCATATCCTTATGCTAATAATAATGTTAGATGTAGTAGTAAAGTAAAATGTCCTGTAAATCAATGTTGTAGTGAAGATGGTTATTGTGGTATAAGTAATAAACATTGTGGAAATGGATGTCAAAATGGTAAATGTATAGATAGATGTGGTCCAAATTTCGCTAATCAATCATGTGGTGAAGAATGCTGCAGTGAATATAACTGGTGTGGTACATCTAATGAACACTGTAAAATTTCTAATAGATGTCAACCAGCATATGGTAGATGCTTTAATTAATTCAAAATTGTTGTTTTTTAAATAAATATA
>MCFG01000240.1:15000-102500 GCA_002104895.1 Anaeromyces robustus | reverse complement strand
TTAATGGAATCTAACAATCCTAATGAAACTCGTTTATCCTTAATAAAATGTGATGCTTCTAAGAATGATCAACATTGGAAAATTTATACTAATAATCCTAATGATTTTGCTAAATGTGGTCCTATTAAGGGACAATGTCCATCTGGTCAATGTTGTAATAAAAATGGTATTTGTGGTACAACTTCTGATTTTTGTAATGAAGGATGTCAACAAAAATATGGTAAATGTAATGTAAAAACTACAACAACAACAACCACTACTACTACTACTACCACTAGAACTGTTTTACCTACTGATGATTCTGAACAAGATCTTACTCCAAAATGGATTTATAATGAATATACGGATAAATGTTTATATGCTCAATTAACAACAAATAAAAAGCCAATGCTTAAATCATGTCAAGATAGTATTAGATTTCAATGGCTTACTACACCATATCCTAAAGGAAGATTTATTTCTAAAGCTAATGAAAGTAGATGTTTAAGAATTACTGATCCAGAAAGTGGTGAATTAAAAGTAGGTACATGTAAAGATGATGATATCTTTGAAATTACTTATGATGGTGTAATATATTCAAGTTCTATTTCTGATGAATTCTGTATGAGTGTTTCAGAGGAAGATGATACTGCTTACTTTAAGGAATGTGATATGATAGAAGGTCAAATTTGGACATTATGGGATAGAAATCCTTATGAAATTGTTAAAGCTGAAACTCATGAAGTTTGGATTTATAATAAAAAATTAGATAAATGTTTATATTCTGGAACTTACTTTAACGATAAACCAACTATTGGTGATTGTAATGATAATAATCGTAATAAATGGATTGTTCCAGTTTCAGGAGATGGTTTCTATAAATCATTAAGCAAGAAGTATTGTTTAAATGTTAATAATATTAATTCAGGAAGTATTGTTATGGGTACTTGTGATAATAATGCCATTATTAGTGATATTACTTTTTCATATAATAAAGAAAGTATTACTTCACCATTAGATGAAAGTAAATGTTTAGGATTTGATAGTTCTAATAATTCAAAATTAAGGTTAAATAAATGTAATAAAAACAATGATGATCAACATTGGGAAATTCGTACTACTAATCCATCTATTATAAAATGTGGAGCAGGTATTGGAAATTGTCCATCAGGTCAATGTTGTAGTAAAGATGGTATTTGTGGTACAAGTAATGATTTTTGTGGTTCAGGATGTCAATCAAAATTTGGTAAATGTAATATAACTACTACTACTACAACTAGAACTACTACAACCAGAACTACTACCACAACTACTACTACTACTACCACAACTACCACTACTACAACCACCACCACCACTACTACTACTACCACTACTACTACTATGAAAGGTGCACCAACTGTAAATCCTAATGCTACTCCAAAATGGATTTATAATCCATCAGCTAAAATATGTTTATGGGCTCTTTCAGCAATAGATAAGAAACCTCGTATTTGGGAATGTGGAGAAGATGAAGATTTTAAATGGTATTTATCACCTTATCCAAAAGGTTATATATATTCAGCATATTATGAAGGTAGATGTTTTACTCTTATGGATCCTGTTAATGGTAAAATTAAAGTAAGTGATTGTACTAAAGCATCATCTTATGAATTTAATTATAGTGAAGGTTTATTATATTTAGATAATGACTATAGTAAATGTATGGGTATTGGAGATGGAGATCCAACTAATGATAATGGTGCTTATTTAAGACCTTGTAAAAAAGATGCTGATCAAAAATGGGAAATTTGGGATAGAAATCCAAGTAGCGTTATAAATGCTGATTATCAAACGGTATGGATTTATAATAAATATTTAAATAAATGTTTATTATCTGGTTCAAAGAAAACTTATAGACCTATTATTGGTGATTGTTCTAATAATAATCGTTCTAAATGGTTAATTCCAGTTTCTGGAGATGGTTTTATCAAATCATTATATATGCCAGATACCTGTATAAATCTTAGTAATGCTCAAAGAGGAACTCTTATAATGAAAGATTGTAATAATGAAGCTGTTTTTCTTGATATTAATAAAAATAATGAAAGAATTATATCACCAATAAATAATAAATGTATAGGTTATTACGAAAATGACAATACAAAATTAAATTTGAATACATGTGATAGTAATAAAGAAGATCAATATTGGATGATATCTAAATCAAATCCTTACACTCATAATAATGTTAGATGTAGTAGTAATAAATTTTGTCCTGAAAATCAATGTTGTAGTGAAGATGGTTATTGTGGTATAAGTAATAAACATTGTGGAATGGGATGTCAAAATGGTAAATGTACACTTAGATGTGGTTCAAATTTTGCTAACCAATCATGTAATCAAAATTGTTGTAGTTATTATAATTGGTGTGGTACATCGGATGACTACTGTAAAATTTCTAGTAGATGTCAACCAGCATATGGTAGATGCATTAATTAATGAAAAATTTTAAGATCCAAAAATATTTTAAATAATGGGATTAATAAATAAATAATTAATAATGATAATTAATAATAAATAATTATAATAATAATAGTAGTTAATAATAATAAATAAATAAATAAAATTAATAATAATAATAATGACAAATTCATTAAAAAATGAAAAAAAAAAAAAAAAAAAAAAAAAAAAAAAAAAAAAAAAAAAAAAAAACTAAATAAATACTAATATCAAAATCAATATTAATAATTTTTAATATTTAATTAATCAATACCCTCATGACAATCTTTAATATAAATCAAAAAAAAAAAAAAAAAAAGTATTATTGAGTCATATGTGAAAGCTATTAATAAAAATAACTTTGACAAATTAAAAAACTTAAAAAATAAAAATAATAATAATTATATACTTTTTGATAGATTATGTACTATAATTAAATATCATCAAAAATATTTTACTTTTTCTTCTAATCTTATAAAAAACGCTAATAAGAAGTAATTAAATAAATTATATAAAACAATTATTAGAAGTATTGAAATTTTATGATAATGAATTTGTTTCAGAATTACTTTTTCATCACAAAAACAAAAAAAAAATAATAGCATTATCAAAATTAAAAATTAAATAGTAAAATATTAAAATATAAACTTTCATTATGTTTTTATAAAGATTGTTCATGTAAAAATTCAAAAAGTAATAAAGAAATATTTTATAAATATTTATGTGGAGCATGCCTAACTAAAAATCTAAATTTTATAAAAACTTTTACCTTTTACCTTATGTTATATTAACTAAAAAAAAAAAAAAATAACAATAGTCATTAGACTCCTTTATATTATTCATGTAAATTTGGACATGAAAATATAGATAAGTAATTTATGAATATTTTAATAAATGAATTAAAAATGTATATTAATTTATTCAATAATTATTGATTTTTATAAAATAGATATAAAAAAATAAAAAACAAAAATAAAATTATAATAATAATAATAATAATAATAATAATAATATATCATTATTTATTAGATATCTTTTTTTTTTTTTTTTTTTGTTTAATATTATATATATATATATATTTATAATAATTATATATAAATATGTTATAAAATATTTATAAAATATCATTAAAAAGTTTCATTTAATATTAGTTTATTAAGAATAAAAGGTTTAAATTATGGTTTAGGAAATAATGAATATTTGTGGGAATGTCATATCAACATAACTTTTTTTATTTATTTTATATATATATTTTTTTGTAATTATCCATAATTATATTATTCAATTTTTTGTTTATAAAATTTATATATATTAATATTATATTATATCATATTATATTATATTATAAAAAATAATAAAGAAATTTTTTTATTTTTTTTATTCATTTTGTGTGTATAAATATTTAAAATATTTAAAATATAATAAAATTTATTAATAGTAGATTTTTGTTAAAATATAATAAAATTTATTAATAATAGATTTTTGTTAAAATGAATCTTAATTATTAAAAGAAAGAAATATAAATTATAATAATTTGAGAGATATTATAATAATTGTAAATCAAAAAAATAATAAATAAATAAATAACAAAAAAACAAAAAATAACAATAAATAATAATAAATACTCATTTAAATTAAATGATTTTATTTTAAATCTTCCTTTAGAAACCATTACTTTATATAATTTATGTTCAATTAACAAGAATTAAATTGTATTATATAAAATTACATAAATGAAATAATGAATAATTATTTATAATAAATAAGTAAAAATTAAATTAATTAAAAAATATTGCTTTATTTCAATTATTTAAATGGTATAACAAACGTTTTCATTTATGAATTTATTTTGTTAGTTAGCTATTATTTATTTAGTTAATTAGTTAATTATTATTTATATATTTATTTATATAATTTAGTAAATATTTTTCTATATAAATATGATTAAAAATTAAAAGAAATAAAATAAGAAAATAATAATAAATTAAATTATAAAAAATACAAAATTTTACCGTTTTATAATAAAAAAACTTTTTTAAAAAAACTCTGAAATTAATCTATTTTACGTTACACAAAAATAAATAAATAGATAATAAACAATATTAAATAAATATATAATTTAAATAAATAAATAAATATAATATAATATGAATAAAAATGAACTTTTTCTTATAGCATTGTTTTAATTTAATTAATATTATATAATAAATAAGAAAAAAAAAAAGTTTTTTTTTTTTTAGAAACGGCTTATTGCTTATTTTTGGATAGCCTTTTTTTATTATATAATATATTTCAATATATTTTAATATAATATTCTAATATATTCTAATAAATATAAATTATATGTATTTAAAAATTTTATGATTTATTTATTTATTAATTTATTAATTTATTTATTAATTTATTAATTTATTTATTTATTTATTTATTTATTTATTTATTTATTTATTTATTTATTTATTTATTTATTTATTTATTTATTTATTTATTTATTTATTTATTTATTTATTTATTTATTTATTTATTTATTTATTTATTTATTTATTTATTTATTTATTTTATTATTTGTTTTTGCTTTATAATATTAACTATAAACAAGTTTAAAAATCTAATTTTTTAAGAGAAAACAAATAAAAAAAATAAAATAAAAAATTTTAAAGAAAAAAATAAAAATAATTAAATGTATATATTTAAAAATTTATTAAGATAATAAATTTTATAATTCATAATAAAAAAAATAAATGTATATATTTAAAAATTTATTAAAATAATAATTAACCATATTATAAATAAAAAAAAAAAAAAATTAAATTGAAAAAAATAATAATAATAATAATAAAAATAATCAATAATACAAAAAATAATTAAATAGTTTTAAAAAAATAATTAATAATATATAAAAATATATAGAGATAGTAAATATTTCTAAAATATTATATAAAAAAATGAATAATTACTTTTTATTATTTAAAGTAATTTTATTATTAAATTGCTTTATTGGTGTTCATGCTGAAAATACAAATAATTCAAATTACATTGTAGCATTATTGAGAAATGAAACAGATAAAAATTATTATGATGAAAATAAAGAAACTCAAAATAAAATTGATAAGTTTATCAATGACAAAATGAATGATATCTATGACATCATAAATGAACATCAAAACACTTATATATTAAATAATGGTAAACAAGATGATAAATTAGAAGAATTAAATTTTAATCCTTTAAAAAATCATCATTCAAATAAAACAAAAAAGTTATTATTTATTAATGAAAGAAATAAAAATAGTAAAAGAACAATTAATTTTTCTTCAAATAATTCTACAATTGAATATGTTCCTTTTGAATCAAAATTAGTACGTCGTGTTAGTCCAATTGCAAATTATTATGCTATTAGTGCATATCTATCCAAAGAAGTAGCAGAAAAAATAAGTCATATGGAAAATATTTTATATTGTGAAAAATCACAAAAAATAAAAGTATCAAAAAAAGTTCCAAATAATTCAAATAAAAACTTAAATAAAAATGAAAAATTAAATATAAAAAAGAATAAAAGAGATAATAAAAATTCAACACCACTACATTATAATATTAATAAGATTAAAAATGAAACTAATTGGTCAGGTGTAAATGTACAACAAATTGATTATGAACCAAATCATTTATCTCTTATATCTCAATCTCCTTTAGTGGATATGAATCAATATGATAATAATTTTTATTATCCAAGTTCTGCTGGTAAAGGTATTGATATTTATTTAATTGATGAAGGTTTAATTACTAGTCATAATGATTTTGATACTTATAAAGGAACTCCAGATGAACGTACTATCACTTGTGACGCTCTCTTGTATGAAAATGAAGAACATTATCCATCAGATGAGAAAGAATTGGATTGTACTGAAATAGAAGAGTATCCACAACATGGTATTATGGTAACTTCAATGGCAGGAGGAAGTTTATATGGTATAGCCAAAAAAGCTAATCTTCATATGATTGCCATAGACCATTCTATAGAAAGTATTATAAAGGCTATGAATTATGTTATAAAAAATGGAAAACCACATAAGACTATAGTTAATATATCTTTTAATTTATTATATTATTCAAAATCACTTGAACAAAAATTAACTGAGTTAATTAATAAAGGTTTCATTGTTATTGTTACTGCTGGTGATGATGATAGTAATTGTTGTGTTGGAAAGGAAGATAATAATTTTATTGGTTTTTCTGGATATCGCAAAGCTATTACTGTTGGTGCTGTATCTTCTACAATATATGGTGATGGTTATTATAAATTTGAAAATACAAACTTTGGTGAATGTGTTGACATTTTTGGACCAGGTGATGTAACATTTCCTTATATAATAGATGATATCATGGATGAAACTGATTATACCGAAGATGTATCAAGTGCAGCACCAATAGTTGCTGGTGTTGCTGCTACTATTATGTCAGAACATCCTGAAATTGAATATGATAATGAATTAATGAGAAAAACTTTAATTGAAATGTCTATTAAGGATGTTATTCTTGATTTAGAATCATCTTCTAATACACCAAATCGTTTTATTAATAATGGTAAACGTAGTATTGTTACAAAGGATGATAATGATGATGATGATGATGATGATGATGACAATAATAATAATAATAATATTGAATGTGGAATTGGATCGAGTACAAATGCTACTTGTTCAAAAGGATGTTGTTCAAAAGATGGTAAATGTATTCAATTTGAATATTACCCATTAGATGAATGTTTAATTGAAAATGGATGTCAAAGTGAATTTGGTTATTGTACAACCATTGATAAAACTATTGAAGAATGTGAAAATGAATTAAAAGAAAAAGAGAAATGTTTGGTAGATACTTCTCCAAAAATGGGTAGTATAGAACTTTTTAAAAATTGTTCAGGTTTTAATATATGGTATTGTAAAGAATATTATATGAAATTGATAAACAATATGTCTGTTTGTTCTCTTGCAAAAAAATATAAATCTTTTGGATATATTGATAATCTTAACCAAGAAAATTATTCTAATGCCGTTGAAATTTGTAAAAATAATTTTGTTACAGTTTACAATGATTGTGAAGAAAAGAAGAAATATTATGAAGAATGTTTAAATCTTAATTATTCTATAGTTAATGAATATAAAAAATTAAAGAATGATGATAAATTATTTGAAAATGATGATAAATTTATACATATTTGCAATAATTTAAAATCAAAAAAATGTTCTTCTTTATATAATGAAAAAGAGAATGGATTAAAAGAAAATTTACATTCTTGTTATACTCTTAATGATGTTATTGATTATTTACCACAAGATGAAACAACTCAATACTCTTTTAATCTTGATCATTATTATGAATATTATAATGCATTTATTGAACTTTGTAATACTAGTAATATAGAGTTTGAAGAATCTACCAATATTACTACATTAGAAGAACCTAATATTACTTCAGTTTTAGTTGATGAAGCTAATGAAACTATCAATCCAAGTAAAAATAATAAAAAGTGTAAGAATATAAAGAAAATTAAAACAATTAAAAAAACAATTAAAAAAACTATTGCATCTCAAAAAACTATTAAAGAATCAAAGAAAAATTAATGAAATTATTACCATAAAGAAGGGGGGAAATAAAATCATTATAATAAAAGGAAAAAAAAATAAAAAATAAAAAAAATAAAAAAATAAAAAAAATGAAAAATAAAAAAAAAAAAAAATAAAATCATTATTATAAAGGAAAAAAAAAAAAAAAATTAAAAAATTAATTTCTATTAAATACACACTATATATATGCATTATTTAATATATAAATATCATTATATCATTAAATATATATATATAGTTTATGTATATATGATTAATATGTATATTATTTATAAGATTTGTTTATTGAATAATTTATATGTATATATTAAATTAACAAATCATTTCAAAAATCTTTAACACTAAAAATTTAAATAGATGAAATTCAAAATTTATATTATATTAATTTTGAATATTATTATAATTAAAAATTATTATTATTGTTATTTTTAATAATAATTTTCATAAATTTTTAGTGAAATTTAAAAATATTATAAGGAAATGGATTTAACCTACTTATAATATTTAAATATTTAAATAATAATGTTATTAAAATGTAAAGAATATTTTTCTTTTATTTATAATTTATATATTTATAATTATAGAATAATAGAATGATAATATACTTTGAAATAAATTTAATATAAAATTTATTCAACATATAAAAATAAAATAGTAAATATATAAAAATAAAATAATAAATAGAAAATAAAATAATATGTAATTAAAATAAAATAATATTTAATTAAAATAAAATAATATGTAATTAAAAAAAATTAAAAATAAAAATAAAAAAAATTTAAACAAGTACTTTCATAATAAAAATAAATGTTATATAAATATTAGTGTTATTAATATATTATTGTATATTCATATTCATTATGTAATAAAGATTTAATAAATTATATATAAAAATATATATATATATAAAATAATGAATTAAATATATGAAATATGTGAAGTATGTATTAAATGTATTATGTATTAAAATTTAATGCTATTAAATTTAATGTGTATGAACAAGTTACATTGTATTAACACAAAAGCATGTAACTTAACAAAAGTTAAATATTTGTAACTCTTAATCATAAATATATTAAAAAAAATTAACATAATTACTTAAACTAAATTAACTGACTGTTAATAAATTCAAAAAAAAAAAATTTTTTTTAATCTGATATTTATTTTTTTTTCTTTTTAATTTTATGATGACACAAAAAAAAAATAAAAAAATTTTTAAAATTTTTAAAATTTTTAAAATTCTTATAAAAATATTCTTTTTTTGTTAATTTTCCATTATTTATAAAGATAAATACAGTTAGTAAATAGTTTTTATTCTAACAATAAATAATCTTTTATACTAATTTACTATAATATTTAAACAATATTTAACGTTTAAATATTAAAATTTATTTTTAAAAGTAAATATTTAAATATGATTATTATGTATTATTATTTATTATAATTTATTATTATTTATTATTTATTATTTATTATTTATTATTACTGATTATTATATATTCATTTACTTATTATATATGATTTATATTTATTTATTTATTTATTTATTTATTTATTTATTTATTTATTTATTTATTTATTTATTAATGGAATAATGGAAAATAGTCTTAATTTTTTTTTTAATTTAAAAAAAACATTTAAATAAATTATATAATATATTATTATATATATAAATAAAATTAACAAAAAAATTAAAATATAAAAGATTTTAGAACTAGAAAAATATTAAAAAAATACAATTTATATTCAATATATATATATTATTAATATAAATATATAGATATGTAATATATGATATTATATATGATATGATATGATATATGATATTGTTATATAAATAATTTTAAAATTATGATGATAAACATTTTTTATAGACTTATCATGTGATTTTTCACATGAATGTATCGGAATTAAATTCCCTGCCTTACCTTTTCGGCGTCGACGCCCTTGGTATATTCATATATTTTACATTTGTACTTAAACCCTAACGCTAACTTAATAACGGATCCAGTCTACAAGCCCCACATATGAATAGTAGTCACCAAGGAAACCGCCCAATAATTTAGAGCCGCACCCCACATTATCAGACTTAAAGATCTACTCATATACTTATATTATTTAATGAGGCGTGAGTAGCTACGCCTCAAATACTATACCTGTGCACTACCTTGCCATAGTGTAAAACCCGTGAAGGAGAAAACCACTTGTGCTTGGGGTAGATGCGGTGTCGATCCAGAAGCCTTATGTATGCTAAGGAAACGCCTTAACAACCAGGATAGAAACTGGTCGACATGATGATTGATACAGACTCAATATAAATAGAGATTTATATTATTACTACCAGGTGATTGTAATGATATGGATCCATTATGGCTACTAATTAGGCTCAGTTCTACCTGCTTCTATTATTATGTTGGTTGTCTCTGGTTCGAACCTTACTCTTTACCTTTCGGAATAATATTATTTATTTAATTAATAATAAATATATTCACTCAATTATTAGATAATAATTTACTTAAATTAATAATATGTATTCATTGAAATAAATTTATTTAAATATTAATTTATTATTCACTTAATTAATATAATAATTTATCTAGTTCTTAATATTATATTTATTTAATTAAAATAATAATTAAATAATTATATAATTCTTATTTTAAATAATTTGCCCAATCATGTAATAATTTAGAATAGATTTTTGAATATATAAATTCATGTATTTTATTTTATTTGACTCTTTGAGTCGATATTAACAATCAATTAATAATAAATAAAATATAAATATCAACCATAAATAAATGAACAAATATATATTATATAAATGAATCTACTAATTAATTAAGTGAATAATCAATAGTGTTATAAATAATTTAATATATTATATTATTATTTATTATTAATTTCCTACAATAACCTAGTGGTCACTCCAAATCTTTACAGTGATTGAACATGTATTAAGAAGAAAAAATAAATAATTCTGATTGGCTAAATAACTAAATAATACATATAAAAGAAATTATTATTATTATATTTTTAATATTTGATCTTTCTATGGAGAGAAAGTTAATCCCAAGTGAGTTTTTATAATATAGTTTAGAGATTTTTATAATGGTTTAATTAATATTTAGTTTAATAATTTAATATTTTATTTGAGAATTTCCTAGGTTAATACATAGATTAATAAGGAATAGTGTTTATATAATAAAGTTTAGTTTAGATATTAATATTAGTTAGATAAATTCAATTATAATTATAATAAAATGTAATAATAAATAATAATAAATAAATAAACTATTATATTAAACATGAAATAATTATTATAAATTGTGTTATATTAGAATATATTGTTTTGTTAATATTTCCCTGCTGTCTTGTCTTTAAATAAAATAATTAGATATAAGTTTATCTTGTATCAATGATAAACAAAATTTAAAAAAAAAAAAAATAAAAAAAAAAAAATAAATAAATAAATAAATAAAAAAAAAAAAAAAACCGCGGATGGTACACATGCCAAAACACAAAAAGTACTATTTCTAAATTTTGTACATGGATAATATTTTTCAAATTTAAATATTATATAATATAATCAAAGGTATATTTAGGTCACAACAAATTATAATTTATTAGAAACATATTATACATGTACTTTTGGTATATTTGTTCTAAATTTTTATAATTATAACTAAACCACTAGGTTCTACTCCATCTTATTTATTTTAAATAAAAGAGTATAATATATATAAATATATAATGAATTATTATATTCCTTTATTTAATAACTTTATTTCTTAATAATTTTTATTATTATGATAATAAAATAATATAGAATAAATTAAAAATATATTAAAACAAAGAAAATTAAAATTTAACTTATAAAGTTGAATAATATTTGTAACTATATACTTTAAGGAATTATATTTTTTATAGTTTTATTTTAATTTATTATACGTTTATAATTTCACTTTAATCATTATTTATTATTATTATTATTATTATTATTATTATTATTATTATTATTATTATTATTATTATTATTATTATTATTATTATTATTATTATTATTATTATTATTATTATTATTATTATTATTATTATTAATTATTATTATTAATTATTATTATTATTATTATTATTATTATTATTATTATTATTATTATTATTATTATTATTATTATTATTATTATTATTATTAAACTTATGTATAATAAGATATAATTATGTTTATTTATTTTAAAAGTATTGTCTGTATTTTTCTATCATCCATTTTAAAAGATTTTATATCAGATAACTGATAAATTACAAAATTTAGAACAGATATATTTATAATTATTAAAATATTATAAAAATTATATAAAAATACTAAATTGTTATAGATTGTTTTAATTTTATTATATTTTCTTACTTTTATTTAACTTTTTTTTAAATTAAATAGTTGTTTTATGTATTAATTTTTATATTTATATTAAAAACACTAATATTAATTTAAACTAATTAACCCTTTAATATATATAAAATAAAATTTGATTATATACAAGATTTATATAAATATGTTATATAAATATATGTTATATATTTACTTATAAATAATATATTGTATTTATACATATTATCAAATATTTAATAATAAAATTTAAATAGATAGTTGAAGTAAATATGTTATGTGTTAACAAAATGTTAGAAAATTCTTTTAAAAAAAATAATAAAAATACAGGAAGTCATAATTATTAAAATAATTTAGAAATTGAAAATATTAAATAAATAAATTGGTAACAATAATGAATCATTTTTGGATTCATTATTATTTTAAACAATTATTTTATATTTAATAATATAAAATATGAAGAAAAAGAAAACTATTTAAGACTTTATAGTAATTATGTTAATATTAATCATGAAGATATTAATAAAGATATTAAAAACTTATCTGATAATGTTACATTAACGAAAACTAAACGTATAATAAAATGAAAATTATTTCTAAATATCTAAATATCATGTAGATGAATTTTATATAAAATTATTGGAAAAGATCCTCATTTGTTCTCATTATATTGTTTGTAGTAATACAAAAAGAAGATTATAATTTATGTAAACAAAATATATTAATACAGTTAAAAGGAATTATTAATATTTTGATAATTTTTTTTTTACATTGATCAAAATATTGAATTATTTATCAATTTATGTGTCATAATAATATTGTTATATTCATGTTACGTTTAAGATGAAAAACAATAATTATTCCTTTATATCTTAATTTTTTTTTTGAAGATTCTTCTAACATACATTCAAAATATTTTTGTAAAGTGATGAAGATAATTTTTATTTTTCGTATTTCCTGAGTTTATTACAAGTATATATAATGATAAAATATAAATAAAAAATATTAAATCATCAATGAATATATGATAATTAAAATTTTATTTATTTTAATAAAATTATTTAATATATAATAAATTATTAATATGTAAAAAATATATATATATATAATAATAATAAAATATCTCAAAATAAATATAATAATAAAATAAAATCAAGTTCAATAAAATAAAAATCGAAACTAATTTAATAAAAATTATAATTAATTATTAACCAATCATTATTAAATAATTAAATTTTAATAATATAGTAATTATACTCTTTTTTTTTTTAATTTTAATTTCAGATTTATCATTTTTTTTTAATTAATATTTTTAAAGTGATTATCATCTTTTCTTTGTTCTTTTTTTTTTTTCGTTAATAAACTATAATTATTAACATATTATATATATATATTGTTATTATTAATAAATATATTTATTATGGTTTTTTACTTCGTTAAGAAATAAAATAATTTAAATTTTAATAAATAAAAAATAATTAATTCTTTTTATTTAAAGATAACTTAAATCTTCATATTATATAATCTAAATTGTTTCAATAATAAATATTAATAATAATAAAACTATTTCAATTGTAAAATTGTAAAATTAATTAAAATTAAAATATAAAGAATATATATAGATTAGTCAATTCTATAAAAGTTTAATTGATTGACCATATATTATCATTAGTTAATAATTTGTATATAATAATTTGAATATCTACAAAAAGAATTATATTATGTATTTATTTAATAATTTGTACCATAAACTGCTACAATACTATTTTATTTTTCATTTATAGTTTCATACTGAATAAATAATAATTAATACTTTAAATTAAAAAAATTAATTAAATTATAAAATTATAAAAATTATTATTATTACATCATTTTTTTATTATTTAATGTCATATATTTTTATAAAATTAAAAATTTTAAAGAAAAATAGAATTTTCTATTTTTTAATTTTTTTAATAGCTTTCCATAATTAATTTAGTATATAATAAAGGTAAACTTCCAAATTTGTTAAATTTTATTATATTGACTCATTAAATTTTATTCATTTGTGTCCGTAACAAATTTTAATGGAATTCAATTACTATAAAAATCTTAATATACTAATTAAAGTTTTGATACAAAATATATTTAAATTTTATTGGACGAAAAACAAAAGTTTCCTTGTTAATAAATTGAAAATTGATAAATTAGAATTTTTAGGCTGATATTATCTACAAGTATTTTTATATTTAATATATAACAATAACTTTAATTTTTTTTTTTTTTTTAATTTTAATTACAAAGAAAATTCTACTGTTAATAATATCATAATCATTAGAATTGTGATTAAAAATATTTATGTAATATGTAATAAAAATTGAAATAATCAGAATTATATATATAAAAATATATTTTAAAATTAATTTTTATAATCTTGTATTATATAATAAATATATAATTAATAAAAAAAATTAGAAAAAATAAATAATTATATATAAAATATTATTTAATATCAACTTTAAAAAATATATAAATAAGAGAAAATTTTATTTAGAATTTTTCTTTGTAAAAAAAAAAACAAAAAAAAAAACAAAAAATAAAAAAAAATAAAAAAAAAAATAAAAAAAAATATAGAAAAAAATACAAAAAAAAAATAAAAAAAGTAAATTAAGAAAAATAAAAATAACAAATTAAATTAAAAAAAAAAAAAAAAACTAATAATAATATTTTTTGATGAATATTATAAAAATAAATATAGAAAAAAAATATAGAAATAAATAAATAAAAAAATTAATAAAAAATAAATTAATTATATTTTTCTATGAAATTTTATTATAATAAATAAATATGAATAATTATAAATTTTTAATTTTATTAATTGCATTATTAAACTATATAACTTTGATTTATGCTGAAAATGCAAATTATATAGTTGCAATTAGAAGAAAAAAGTCTGATAAAACTTATGACAAAGAAAGTGAAGAGGTTCAAGATAAAATTGATGAATTAGTCAATGATAGAATGAACGATATTTATGAAGTTATTGAAGATAATAAAGATACTTATATATTAGAAAATGGTGAAATAGATGAAAATTTGAATGAATTAGAAACTACAAGCCAATTAAGAAAACGTTCTAATAAGCTTAAAACAAAGTTTTATTTTATTAATAAAACTAGACCAGAAAGAAATATTGATTTATCAAAACGTTCTTTAGATACAGATTTTGATTTAATTCCAATTTCATCTAAATTAGTAGATCATATTTGTCCTGTTTTAAATTATTATGCTATTAAGGTTTATCTATCAGATGAAACTAAAGAAATCGTAAACAAGTTAGAAAATGTTTTATATATTGAAAAAATTCAAGAAGTAACTATAGGAGATGATTTTTATTCAATTGAAGATGAAAATAAAAATAAAAAAGATAACAAAAAAGATGATAACAAAGAAGGAAATAAAATTAAAAATAAAAGAGCTAATACTACTTCAAAATCAACCTATTATAAACTTAATGAAATTAAAAAAGAAACTGGATGGTCAGATGTAAGTGTTCAAGAAGTTGATTTTGAAAGAAATCATTTAGCCTTTTTATCTCAATCTCCTTATAATGATATGAATAAATTTTATGATAATAATTTTTATTATCCAAGTTCGGCTGGTAAAGGTATTGACATTTACTTTGTTGATCAAGGTTTAAATGCTCATCATAACGATTTTGAGGCTACTGGACGTACAGTAACATGTGATGTAATTACTGGTATAGGTGGTCACGAAATAATGACTGGAAAAGAAAGATATAATTGTACAGGAATTGAAGATTATCCAGGTCATGGTATTATGGTAGCTTCTATGGCGGGAGGAAAAAAATATGGTGTAGCTAAAAATGCTAATCTTCACATGGTTGCTATAGATTTCTCTGGTGGATCTGTTATAAAAGGTTTAGATTATATTACACAGCATGCAAAACCAAATAAATCCATTGTCAGTTTATCTGTTGGTAGTGGTGGTTATTCAGAAACAGAAGGAAATAAACTAAAAGAATTATCTCAAATGGGTGTTATTTTAATTTCAGCAGCTGGTAATGGAAATATGAATGGATGTGAACCAGTTGGTAGTGATGATTTTAATTCAATTCCTGGATATCGTCAATGTATTGTTGTTGGAGGTGTAGCACCAAAATTATATGGTGATGCCTATTACAGAGCCGGTGTATCTAATTATGGAGATTGTATAGATATTTTTGCACCAATCGAAGTAACTAATGCAGATGTATCCAAAGGTGATAGAAATGGTTTTACTACCTCTGGAGGAACTTCTTGTTCAGCACCAATTGTTGCTGGTATTGCTGCTACTATTATGTCAGAACACCCTGAAATTAAATTTGATCATAAAAAAATGAAGGAAACATTAATTGAAATGTCAATTAAAGGTGTCGTCCATAATGTAGGATCTACTGATACTGCAAATCGTTTTGTTAATAATGGTAAACGTAGTAGTTATTCTGATTATAAAACACCAGCATGTGGGAAAGGAAAATCATCATGTTCAGATGGTTGTTGCTCCAAATCAGGTAAATGTCTTCCTTATAAATTTACACCATGGGAAGAATGTTACACTGAAAATGGATGTCAATCAAGTTATGGTAAATGTTCTACTACTAAAGATGCTATTAAGCAATGTGAAGAAGAATTAGAAAAAAATAAAAAATGTTTAGCAAGTATTACATCAAATATGAGTCTTGATGATCGTATTGAACGTTGTAGAAATTTAAAATCTGGTGAATGTGAAACTTTTATCAGAAAATATGTCAATAATTTATCAGTATGTTCTGTTGCTAAAAAGTATAAATCTTTTGATTTACTTAAAAACTTTGATGCTAAAAAATATGATTCTTATTTGGATATTTGTGAAAGCAATAATTATATGACTTATAAAGAAAAATGTAGACCTCAAGCGGAAGAATATAAAGAATGTTATATTGATGAAAACATTGATTTTAATGATTATAATCAATTCGGAAATATGGCTGATCGTTGTTCTGATATCACTTCAAAGAAATGTACAAATTTATATAATAAAAAGGAAAATAATTTGAAAAATAAATTATCTTACTGTGAATATACTAAAATATATCATGATAAAAATTTAGTTAAAAAATGGACAGGTAAAAATATTTATTTTGATGATCGTTATGAAGTTCATGAACAATATAAACAATTTTGTCAAAATATTCCAGAAAAAGCTGTTCAAATATGTACTAAATTCTTAAATGAAAATAAAGAATGTATAATTACTAAAGATACTACAAATGATAATTTCGATTGTACAAAATTTAAATCAGAAAAGTGTCAAAAGTTTTATCAAGTATATGGTAGAGATGGATTTGTTTGTGAAGTAGCAAAAAAGTATTCATCTTTTGATCTTATGAATAAATTTGATAATGATAAATATGACGAATACAATAAAAAATGTGAAATGCACAGACTCAATCTTGACTATAATCGTAAATGGATTTATAATGCTTCCATTGATAAATGTTTAATTGCTCCAACCGAGAAGGGAAAAGCACCTTTCGTTGGTGAATGTAAAAATGATATCAGTTCTATGTGGTATGCTAGATCCCAATTTTTAACTTATTTCCAACCTGCTATATATACTAGTAGATATATGATTCAATATGATGATGATGATCCAAAACTTAAAATAGATAATTATTATAAAGATAATCATGTGTATTTTAATCAAAAAGATGGATTATTATTCCCAGATGACCTTCGCCGTAAAAAGAAGAGATGTTTAAGTATTGAAAATAGTAAATCTGATAAGGTTTCTTTAAAACCATGTGATAAATATTCAGATGCTCAAAAATGGACATTCCTTAATGAAAATCCTCAAGAAGTTAAAAAAGCAAAAACACGTACGGTATGGATTTATAATAGAAAGAAAGATATGTGTATTGAATCTGGTGAAAAGTATAATGATAGACCAACAATTATTAAATGTACAGATGTTAAAAAATCTCAATGGCAAATTCCAGTATCAGGAAATGGTTTCTTTAAATCATTACATGAAGGATATTGTTTGAACTTTGATAATGTAGGAGAAGGTAAACTCATTATGAAAGAATGTGATGATAAAGCCATTATAATGGATATTAATTCTTCCTATAATGGAAAAAGTATTATTTCTTCCTTAAATAAAAATAAATGTTTAGGATCCATGAATACAGAAAATAAAGATGAATTACGTTTAAGAATGAACAGATGTAATGAAGCTAATGAAGATCAACAATGGGAAATATGGGATAGAAATCCAAGTGCAGTTAATAATGCTAAAACACGTACTGTTTGGATCTATAATCCAAAATTAAATAAATGTTTAATATCTGGTACTAGATTTACTAATAGACCTCAAATTGGTAATTGTAATGCTGCTAATAATCGTGCTAAATGGAATATTCCTACTTCTGGTGATGGTTTCTTTAAATCATTATATGAAGGTAATTATTGTTTAAATGCTCCATCTAATTATGATAATGGTACTATTGTTATGAGAGAATGTAATAGTAATGCTATTATTAAAGATATTAAATCTTCCTATAATGGAGAAAGTATTATAGCAACATCAAATGATAATAAATGTTTAGGTATTTTACAATCTGGAGAATCAAATGAAGCACGTTTAAATATGAATCCATGTAATAAGAATGCTAATGATCAACATTGGGAAATATGGGATAGAAATCCTATTGAAATTAATAATAAGAAACCTCGTACTGTATGGATTTATAATCCAGTATTAAAAAAATGTTTAATATCTGGTACTAGAACAACTAATAGACCTCAAATGGGTAGATGTAATATGTCTGATAATCGTGCTAAATGGGATATTCCTGTTTCTGGTGATGGTTTCTTTAAATCATTATATCAAGGTGATTGTTTATATGTTTCAGATCTTAATGATAATGGTACTACTGTTATGAGACAATGTAATGGTAATGCCATTATTATCGATATTAAATCTTCCTATAATGGAAAAAGTATTACATCAACATTATATAATAATAAATGTTTAGGTCTTTTACAATCTGGAGAACAAAATGAAGGACGTTTAAATATGAATCCATGTAATAAGAATGCTAATGATCAACAATGGGAAATATGGGATAAAGAACCTATTACAACTACTACTACTACTAAAAAGACTACTACTACTACTAAAAAGAAGACTACCACTACTACTAAAAAGAAGACTACTACTACTACTAAAAAGAAGACTACTACTACTAAAAAGACTACTACTAAAAAGAAGACTACTACTACTAAAAATAGTAATAAAAAAGTAGTTACTGTAATTGTAACAAAAACAAGAAAGAATTAAAAATAGAAAATATAATTAATTAAAAATAAAAAGTTAAAAAAAAAATAATTAACAAAAACAAAACAAAAAAAAAAAGTAAAAATGGAAAATATTCTTAAAAAAAAATACCATAAAAATAAAAGTTTAAAAAAAAATAACAAAAACAAAAGAAAAATTAAAAAGAAAAAAAAAATAGAGAAAAAAAAATAGAAAATGTTATTTTATTAATTAATTAAATAACTTTTTTTTATTTTTTTATAATTATTATTATTATTATAATTATATATTTTTTTTAAAAAAATTAAAAAATATATTATTATAATAAATAATAAGATTAATATGGGATAAATTAAAAATAAAATAAAATAAAATAAAGAAAAATTTTATATTCAACTTATAAGTTGAATAACCATTTTTATTATTAATATAATAGTATTTATTATTATTTTTATTATTATAAAAATAAAAATAAATAAATGTATATTAAAAATAATTAAATTTATTGTTTTTATTAATTACTATAGTAATTAATAGAATAATAAAAATAAAAGAAATAGAAAAGAGGAATAAGATATAAAAAAAAAATAAAAATAATATAAAAATAAAAATAAAAATAAATAAAATAATAATAAATAAAAAGTAAATAAAAAGTATATAAAAAGTAAATAAAATAATAATAAATAAAAAGTAAATAAAAAAGTAAATAAAAAAGTATATAAAAAGTATATAAAAAGTAATTTAAAATTTTAATATTTCATCATATTAATAATTTATTATAATATTGTATAATAATACAATATTATTTATAAAGAAACGAAATCCGGAATAGCACTCCCCTGCTAAAATTATTATCAATTTAGAAATTTATAATATTTTTTCTTTATATTAAATTTATTTATAATTATAAATTTTTTTTTTTTTTTTTTTTTTTTTTTGATAAAATTGACAGCCTAGCAGCCTATTTACAGACCCAAGTGGAATAGGATAGATCAATTTTACTTTTAATTCTCTATGTAGAATTAAGGGCTAGTATGGATTTATTGTTTTTATGTATTACTATACTACTTTCTACCCTCCTTTTTTATTATTCATTATTATCTATAATGTTTATCTGGATTTTTTTTTTTTTTTTTAATTAATATCATTTTTTTTTTATTTTGTGTTTTTTTTTTTTTAATATGATTTATGTATATTAATATTAAAATTCAATAAAGATGATGTACAAATTGTGTACTTAGATAAAAAAAAAAAAAAGTATTGATAATTATTTATAATAAATAAGCAATATAGAATTGTATTATATTACTTAAGTCTAAAATAAAAAAAAATTAAAATATTAAAAATTTATAGTTTTAATTGAATTATATAAAACATCTTTCAGTCTTAAAAAATTACATTTAGATAATTTTAGAATAATTCCTTTCACTCACAGTTTGAACACAAATTCAATTATTCAATTATTTCTATTTACAAAAAAAAAAGATTATAATACTTCTTGTTAATAAATAATATTATATTAATTTAATGTGATATATATTTCCAAAATATTTCCATTCAGCTACTAATAATAATTATATAATTTAATATAATGATATTAATGATAAATTCAAAACTTAAAACTTAAAATAAGTAATAAATAATTATAAAAAAAGTTGATTATATATATTTCTAATTAACTTTCTCCATAAAAATATGATATTTTAAATATTATTTATATGAGGATAAATGCTTTTCAAATGACTTAAATTTAGAAAATCTAGAACATAGTATAATAAGTAGTATAATAGCCTTGTTGCTACGGTCTACTGAAATTAAGCCTATTGTTCTTTAGTTTTTTCTTTAAAATAATTAAATGTAAATTATTATAAAATTGACATATAAATACATTAATAGATATATTTATATATATTATTTTATATTATTACATATAATTATATATATTATTTATATATATTATTTTATATTATTACATATAATTATATATATTATTTATATATATTATTTTATATTATTACATATAATTATATATATTATTATATATATCATTTTATATTACAATGATTTCTATTATTTTTATTTATTATTATATTAGACTATATTTAATTAAATTATATTACATTTAATTATACTATTAGATTGTACTATAATATATTCTATAATATATTCAAATAAATATTATTTCTTGATAAAATTATTTAAAATTTTTAAATATTAATTCATCATTATTATTTATTATTATTTTTATATATTATGTTATTTTGTGTATAAACATGACAAACATGACAAACCTTTTTTTTCAAAAAGTATAATAAATAATTATTATAACAAAAAACAAACACTAACAAAATATCAAATTCTACTTAATCAAAGGTTAAAATATAAAATATTATGTATAAAATATAAAATATAAAATATAAAATATAAAATATAAAATATATAAAATAATAATTTACTAAATGTAAAAATGCAAAATAATAATTTACTAAATGTAAAAATGCAAAATAATAATATAATAAATACCATAAATAATATTTATTATTTTTTTTTACCCAATAATTAATACATAATTCTTGAATTTATAGTTTTTACTTATTTATTTATTTATTTATTTATTTTTTATTTGTTATTTTTATTTTATTTAATTATTTTATTATTTTATTATTATTCTATAACTTATTATTCATTAATTGTTTATTTATTTATTTATCTATTATTATTAGATTATTCATGAATTGTTTATTTATTTATTTATTTATTTATTTATTTATTTATTTATTTATTTATTTATTTATTTATTTATTTATTTATTTATTTATTTATTTATTTATTTATTTATTTATTTATTTATTTATTTATTTATTTATTTATTTACTTAGTTTCAACTTTAGCAATAACTGAATAAGTAAATTTACCAGCAGTTATAGTATATGTTTCACCTTCAACTATTTCAGGAGATGAATAGAATATAACACCATATTGAGTTGTTGGGTTTTGTTCAACGATAACATTACCTTTATTATCTTTAATAGAAAGTGGAACACCAGTTAATTGTATCTCATCAACAACAACTCTAAGATAAGGTTGATAATAATGACAAGTTTCTGGATTATCTAAAATAAATTTAATACCACGTTCTCTTATTTCTTTTGATAATTCTACAATTAATTGAGCTTTTTCTAATGTTTTTTCTGGATAAATTTTTAATACATCTTCAACGGTTAATTCTTCCATTCCTGTAGATCCTTTAATACCATCTTCTCTTTCTTCTCCATAACCATTTAATGGGAAATTTCCTGAACCAGTAATTAAAACAGTGGCATTATTATTAATAGATTTAAAACCATCAGAATCTACACCACCCATACCACCAAAAGTAGCACCATAAAAGGCATTAACATAAATTTCAGCATTACCTCCAATAAAGATGGAACCATTAGAATCTAAACCGTCATTTTCTTCTCCATCAACTCTAATAACAATCTTACCTCCAACAATATTAATATATACTTGTTCATCAAATTCATTTCCTACAGGATCTCTATTACTATTAATTTTAGAACCACTAATACCATCATTACTAACATCAATATAAACTTCCACCAATAATATCAACCATTTGAGCTTCAATACCTTCATAACATTCACTAACATTAATATAACCATCATTAATAGTTAAATGAGTTTCAGCATGAATACCATCATTTGCAGCTTTTACAACAATTCTACCACCATCAATAACAATAAAACCTTCTTCTGGATCAGTATCCTTAGTAACTTTAATAGCATTTTTACCAGCTACAACATTAATGTCACCATCTTTAATAGAAATAGATTCCTTAGCTTTTATACCATTACCTTTTGAAATAACATTTATTTTACCAGAAATAAGTTTTAAATTCTTTTTAGATCTAATACCTTCATCAAAATTAGCATTTACATTAAGAGTACCCTTACCATTTAAAGTAAGATTACTTTTCATAAAAATACAAGCATTTGGTGGTTTGCTTTGTTTATCTTCAGTTACATTGTTTTCAATTTCTTTATCGAATTCATCAATAATATCAGTTTCTACTTCATCTGAAGTAATAACAGTAGTAATTGTTGTATCTTCTGGATAATTAGTTGAATCAGAGATAGTATTTTCACCTTCTGTAGTAATAATAACTTTTTTACATTTTTCACCATAAATAGCTGGACCAAAATTACTTGAAATAGTTGCATTTCTTAAAACAAGATGAATTATATCTTCTTTAGCAACAGCAATATTAAGTTGACCATCTAATTCACCACCAAGAATATAAGTACCAGGACTAGAAATTGTAACTTTTCCTTCTTCAAGTAAAACATTATCACTTGAAGCATTACATGTAGTACCAGTACATTGAATTTCAATACTTGATTCATCATAAATTTCATTTAAATCTTCTTTTTTATATTTACCTTTAAGTGGACCTGGGATTAATATAAGTTCTTCAGGTTGAACATTTTCAACATTTTCTTCAGCATGAACAAAATTTAATAAAAATAAGATTGAAAATACACTTTTTATTA
This sequence comes from Anaeromyces robustus, assembly GCA_002104895.1. Taxonomy (NCBI): domain Eukaryota; kingdom Fungi; phylum Neocallimastigomycota; class Neocallimastigomycetes; order Neocallimastigales; family Neocallimastigaceae; genus Anaeromyces; species Anaeromyces robustus. The sequence goes on along the minus strand of MCFG01000240.1, from coordinate 78,140 downwards.
TTTGTTTTTGAAATTTCATCTTTTTTATTTTTTTTTTATTATTATTTATTATTTATTAATACTGAATTTTTATATTTATTTAATTAGTAATTTATTATTTATTATTTATTTTTTTTATTTTATTTTATTTTTTATTAATACTGAATTTTTATATTTATGTTATTTATTTATTATATAATAATTAAAAATAAATAACTTTGTTTTAAAAAAAAAAAAGATAAAATAAAAAAGGAAAGATAAAATAAAAATATTATAAAAAAAAGATAAAAGTAAAATTATATACAATTAATTTAAAAAAAAAAAAAAAAATTAGTTAATCTATTTAATTAAATTGTGCAACTACATAATTAACTTTTATAGAATTTTTTTAAAAAAAAAATATTAATAATAATAATAATATATATATATAACATTAAAATAAATTTAAATAATTATAAATTAACTTCTAATAAATGAAAATAAAAAAAAAAATGATTATAAACATGTCAACAAAAAGTTTAATAATTATTAATTATTTTTAAAAAAAAAAAAAAAAAAAAAAAAAAAAATTTTTTTTTTGTAAAGAGTTTTTTGTTTTTTATATTGAAGGTTTTATTTTTGTATATAGATAAATAAATAATAAATAAATAAATAATAAATAAATAATAAATAAATAAATAAATAAATAATAAATAAATAAATAAGTATGAAAATATTTATTACATTTTTTTTAATAAATAAATAATATAAATAATATAAATAGTAATAAAAAAAATTTTTTTAATATATTAAACATCAATAAATTAATAAACTAATAAATTAAAAATTTAAAAATTAAAAATTTAAAAAAAAAAAAAAAATAATTCGTAGGATTAAAAAATATATATATTTCATGTATTTTTCATGTATTTTTTATGTATATTTTATATATAATGTATGTATATTTTTATATATTTTATGTATATTTTAACTAAATAATTTATATTAAATTAAGAATATATACTAAATACTAAAAAAAAAAAAAAGATATAACTAGAAATACAAATAAAATGTATTAAAAAAATTTTTAACAACAACACTTTTTTTACATGTTTGAATACACATTTTTTCTTGAACATCATGACTAACATTTTATAATAATATTTATATTAATTGTAATAAAAAAAAATACTAATAAATAATACAGAAAAATTAAATTAATAATATTACAAACTTTTTTGTATTTAAAAAAAAAAACTATATATTATTGTAATGTATTTTCATAATTTAAAATATAATTTTATTATTATTAGAAATTCTTTAAATTATGTAATAACTTGTGGAATAACTATAAAAACTTTTCAGAACCAATCAAGTTTTAGCTTTTAAAATTAAAAAAAAATTTTTCTCTATTGTTAAATATAATAAATATAATAATATAATAAATATAATAAATAATTAAATATAAAAAAATATTATTTATAAAAAAAAACACCTTTAATTTAATACAGATTTAAATATTAAAATGGCTAATAAATAAATATTTAAATAAAATTAATTAAATTATTATTAAAAAAAACTAAAGAGTTACAAATATTTAAATTAATATTAATACAATTGACTTATACATTAAACTTAATACATTACATTTTAATACATTTATCATGTATTTTACATATTCTAATAATCATTAATTATTATTATTATTTATAATATTCATTTTTTTTCATTAAATATTTTAATTAATTAATTTATTTATATAAAATTATTCCATATTATAAAAATAATACCAAATATAAAAACAACTTTTAATAATAAATTAGTAGACTTGTCCTGAATCATAGTTAATAATATAATTATTGATGCTAGTATTCTATGATATATTATTATATACATTGATGAAAAAATAATAAGAAAAAGAAGAAATATATTTATTATTTCATTATATTTTTCAAAAAACTCTGTATGTTTTTTTTTATAATGAAATATTCTATGAATTTTTAAATATTTACTTAAATAAATAAACAAAAATAAATAAACAATAATTCTTTTGTATTTACTTTGGCTCCATGGTCAATCAAATATTTAACTATATTATTATTGCCATAGGTAGATGCAACATATAATGGAGTTTTACCATAGATATTTTTTTTATTTATATCTGTTCCAAGTTCAATTAAACAATTTACCATTTTTTCATCTTCATTATAACAGGCCTTAAATATTGGTGTTTCATCTATCCGATTTCCCATATTTACATCTGCACCATTTTCAACTAAATATCTTACTATATTTTCATGTCCATTTTTACATGCTTCAAATAATGGAGTATCACCTCTTCGATTTACATTATTTATATCTGCTCCATGTTCAATTAAATATTTTACGATATTTTCATTTCCTTTAATACATGCATTACTTAATGGTGTATTACCACTATTATTTTTTATATTTATATTTACACCATGCTGAATTAAATATTTCATTATACTTTCATTTTCATTTTCACAAGAATAAAATAATAGAGTTGAACCATTCTTGTCTGTTTTATTTATATCTAATCCATGTTTAATTAAAAAATTTACCATATTTTCATTGCCATTTTTACATGCTCTTATTAGATAGGTATGATTATCCTCATATAATAAATTATGATCTATTGGAAGCTTATATTTCTCAAATTGTCGATTTAAATCAGATAAAGTTATTGATTTTTTATTTTGATAATGAGAAAGTAACTTTAAAATATATTTATTGTCAAAAAATTTTAAATTATTAAAAATAATATTTAATAATTTTGAATTATTATTCTTCATTAAAATTTTTATTAAAGTTGATGACAAATTTAAATATTTGGAACATTTCTCTGCAATAAACTTTAATCTTTCAGGCGTAAGCAAATTTTCATTATATAATTCTAAAACAATGTCTCGTTTATTAATAATGTTATTGTCATTTATAAATAATTTAATTTCTTCAACATCTTCATTATCAATTAATTTTATAAAATTATCCATTATTTATTTTTTATTATTGAGGAATTTTATTTATTTATTTATTTATTTATTTATTTATTTATTTATTTATTTATTTATTTATTTATTTATTTATTTATTTATTTATTTATTTATTTATTTATTTATTTATTTATTTATTTATTTATTTATTATTTATTTATTTATTATTTATTTGTTTGTTTATTTATTTATTTATTTATTTATTTGTTTGTCTGTTTCTTATTTATTTATTTATTTATTTATTTATTTATTTATTTATTTATTTATATTTAAATTAATTAACTAAACTACTAATTGTAATAATTAATTAATTAATATCTCGTAAACTAGTGATCTAAATGAGCTAAAATTAATATATGTTGTAGTAGCCTTTGAACAGAGCTTCTCAATGAACATAAAATCAGCGGTTTGATGAGTTATCAATTATTTTTCTTCATTTTTATTTTTATTAAATTATCAAGGGTTAAATTAGATTGATATAAATTTCCTTTTAATGGTCCAAACCCTTTAATTTTTGAATTTAAAATACACTCGAATAATCATTTCTTTTAAATAATAATCGAATTTTTTAAGTGATTTTGTCAATAACGAAAGTTTAATTTCAATTCATCTATTAGTGAAATTTCAATTTTAAATTCACTAATATTCCTGACATAAAAATTAAATATTATAATTAATTATAAATTATTAATTTCATTATTTATTTATTAAGATGATTCAAGAACAATATATTCTTATTATAATAAATTTTTTATAGCTTAATAATTTTTTATAAAAGAAAGAAAATTATCCTCCTTTTATATTACATTAATTTACTATTATAATCTTTAAATTATCATAATTATTATGATTCATTTATTTAATTATTTAATTTAATTATTATTATTTGTAATTTACTATTCTAAATATTATATTTTAAATTTTATTTTAATATTAATTATTATTGTTATTATTATTTATGAATATTACCTATTCAATTCTTAATTATTTTATTTGATCTATTTTATGTTTTTAAATAAAATTAAAATAAATATCATACTTTTATACAGGTATATACTTAAACCTGTATAAAAGTATAATATCTATTATTATAACCAATTCATTTATATTACAAATAATTTTTTATTATTTTGCTTTATTTAAATAATATACAAAATATTTATTTTGTATTTGCTTTTCATTTAGAGTAGATAAATATAGTTTATAGAATTAAATATAAATGTATGACTATGACTTTAATTTTATAATTAATAAAAAAAAAAAAAAATATATATATATATATATATTAAAAAAAATAACTAATTATTTAGGTTAGTTTATACTAAATAATCAAACACATTCTAACCTATATATATATTAATTTAAAAATAATGAAAAAAAAAAAAAATTAATATATAATTAAATTAATATTAATTAATTATACAATAATAATGATTAAATATATTTATAATCAATATTTTTAATTATACAATAATTACAATAATAATGATTAAATATATTTATAATCAATATTTCTTATGATATATAACATAATGAACAATCATTTATAATAGAGGTAATGTAAATTTTTTCGAAATCACATTTTTTATAGAATGGATTATTAATTTCACTTCACTCTCAAAAATTAATTATAAAATATTATGAAGTGTATAACAAGAAATTTTTGAATTTCAAATTTATAATTCATTATGGAATATAAGAAATTAAAAAATATAATAAATGAAATTAATAAAAATAAATAATAAAAAGAAAATCCGATAGAGAAAGATGTTTAGTTTATTTTTGCTAATTATATAACAAAGATGTAAGTGAAATTGTAAAAAAAAAAAAAGATATTTATAGATATTTAAATATTATGAATTATTATCTTCAAATATAATTTTTTATTATAATAAATAATTTATGAAATGCTATCAATAAATAGTAAATTAATTAAAAAATTAGAAAAGAAATTATTACGTCGTGTTACATATATAATAAATTATGAAAATAGTTTAAATGCATTAAGTATATTTATTATTATTAAAAAAAAAAAAATAAATTGATGTAAATAACCTAAAAAGAACATTAAAAATTAAATTATACATAAGTAATGAATATTATTATTAAAAGATTATTAAAAGATCAATAAAAAGCTATTTCTATATAGCAATATATACTAAATGTTTTTTATTAAAATAATTTTCCTTATTTCGTAAATAATTAATTATTATTTTTTATCTGTAAATGCAAATTACACATTAAATGTGATATTTGATCTAATATATATATATATATATTGTTTTTTTTAAATTTAAATTATATATATAAATTAATACACATATAGATGTAACGAAAATAAAAAAGTAATTAAGGAATTAATATTTTTTTACAAACTATTATTTAATTTTAAGTAAAAAATTTACATATACAATAAAATTAAAACAAAAAAAATAAATAAATAATGAAAAAATAAATAAATAATGAAAACATATAAAATAATAATAATAATAAAAATAATAATAATTAAAAATTTATAAAAATAAATCAATATTCTTTTTTTCTTTTCAATTTATTTATTATCATTATTATTATTAGAATAATAATTATTATTTATTTATTTAAATAGTTATTTATTATTTATTTATTTATTTATTTATCTATTTATTTATTTATTATTTATTTATTACTATTACTATTATTATTATTAATATTTTAATATTTATTATATTTTATTATAATTTTCTTTATTTATACATTATTTGTTTTATATTTTTTATTTTAATTTATTATATTTTATAGTATTAATATATGTTTTACATTATTTATTATTATATTATATTATGAATATATTATAATAAATTATTTGTATATCTTTGTTATTATACTTTATTTATAATTCTTCTTCTTCTTATTATCTATCAATCAATTAATATATTATTTTTAAACAAAATAAAGTTTATATTTGTAAATGTAAATAATTTAGATTTAATCATTTTTAAAAAAAAAAAGATAAAATTATTTTTAAAATTAATATTTATTATTATTATTTAAATATTTAATTATTAAAAAAATTTAAATAATATTTTTGAATATAATAAATAAGACCTTTTATTTTTTTTTTTATTTTTATTTTACTTTAATGTGGTACAACTCTATTAATTAATTAAATATATTAACAATTATGTCAGTTAATTAATCAAATTTGATTATTTTAAGTAAAAATAAAATAAACAAAAATAAAAAAAAAAAAACAAACAAAACAAAAGTCTAGATTTTTTGTTGTTTATTAAATTTTTATTAAAATGATGATAATTTTTTTTTTTAAAAAAAGTAAATCTATATTAGAAAATTCTAATTAGTATCTATTATTAATTATTTTTAATTTGTGGTGTAATTAATATTTCTATTAGATTTTGACCTCCAAAGGGCTGTGTTGCATTTCACAATATGAAATGGAACGCATAATAAAAAATTTATAATGAGGCGCATAATAAATAAATTAAAAAATAAAATTTTTTTAACATAAATTATGAATGTCACATTATGAAATATAATAAAATTATTAAAAAATATATAAATATATAAAATAAAATAAATAAATATATAAATATATAAAATAAAATAAAATAAATAAATAAATAAATAAATAAATAAATAAATAAATAAATAAATAAATAAATAAATAAATAAATAAATAAATAAATAAATAAATAAATAAATAAATAAATATTTTTTTATTATTTAATTATTAAAATATTATATAAATAAAATATTCAAAAAATATTCAATATTATTAAATAATTTTATTATTTATTTATATTATTTTTATTTATTTAATTATTTATTTATTATGCGCCCCATTGTGAAATGTAACCATGAGAAATGTAACCCACAAATCTTTATCATGCGCCCCATTGCAAAATGGAACAATAATGCAATACTCCTTTCCAAAAGGAGTGTTGCATTTATTTAAAATAAAAAAATAAATAAATTAAATATTTTGTTTTATTAAATATATTAATAAAAAAAAAAAAAAAAGTAAATACAAAAAAAAATATTAATATTTAAGCCTTTCATATATTAAGTAATAATTTTATGTTTGTTTTTTTTTTCATAGATTTATCTATGTGAGGTTCATATGAGTATATTAGAATTATTCCATGCCACGTCGATGCTTTCATTGTGCTCATTTATATTATATTTGTAATTGAATCTTAACTCTTACTTAATAATAAACGGCAGATATTTTATATTATGATTAAAATTTTAGTTTAAAAATGCATTTTTAATAAAAATATATTTTAAATATTAAAGTTTTTTAAAAAAATTAAAATTTGTGATTAAAAGTTTGGTTTAATATTAAAAATATATTTTTAAAATTTTTTAAAAAATTTATTCAGCCATACAAGAAACTATTATAATATTTAATATTTTATTTCATATATAAAAATGTTAAGATAAATTAAAATTTGGTATTCTGATCTGATTTAATGTTCAAGATTTAATATTAAAAATTATATTATTTTTTTAAATTTTAATTTAATTTTTTTTTTGTTGTGTTTAATTATTAAATATTATTGTAAATTAAATATTATTGTAAATTAAAAATTATTGTAAATTAAAAATTATATTAAAATTATGGATGATATATGTTAAAAATAAAATAAAACGAAATAAATAAATAATCAGATTTAATTATTCAAATATGGGATGATTATTAAATGGATGGAAAATATATTAAAAAAATTACAATTTTATATAGTTTTTAATAATTATTTAATTTGTAATATAATTAATGATTTTTACTTTAATATTTATGTCTTTTAATAATAAATAATGATATTAAAGTTACTTAATAGTAATAATATATTATAAAATATATAAGAATAAAATCTTTCTTTAATTTAATATGTGAAAGAATATATATATAATATATAATAAAAAATAAAATGTAAATTATTTTAAAAAATAATATTAAATTTATGTCTTTTTTTCAAAATTAATTTTAATAATTTTAAAAATTATTATTATTATTAATTGTACTAAATACTACTCACCAATATTGGTTCTATATATATTTATTTCTATAAAAATATATATTATTGTGTAAGAAAAATTTATAATATTTAATATTTAATAATATTAAATAAATAAATAAATTAATTAATTAATAAATAAATAAACAAAAAGCTTAAACTATGTTAAAAAGTATTATTATAATTAAATATACTAAATATGTTATTACTCACCTATATTGGTTTTATATATATTTATTCTTACACAATAATATATTTTTTTTCATATAATAATGAACGTTATAGAAGTATAGTTTCGAAAAATCTATAATATTTAATATTCAATAGCATTAAATAAATATATAAATACATAATAGTTTAATTAATAAAGTTAATTAATTAATTAATTAATCTTATATATATTAATATTATAAGTTAATAAAGTTAATTAATTAATTAATTAATCTTATATATATTAATATTATAACTTTTTTTTGTACTTATTAATATAATAATATTGTTTTTTTTTTTTTTTTTGTTATAACATTTTTTTTTCGACTTAGTTTTTCTTAAGAATTTTAAATAACTGATAAATATAATTAATGAAATTTTATAATAAAAATTTATAACTTTAAAATTAATATATAAAGATGAAAAAAGTATGAACAAAGTACATTAATTTTTTTATAATATATAATAATTATAAAATTTTTTATATATACTATTATAATAAATTTTTTAATAATATAATAATAATATTTTTTATTAAAAATAATAATATTATCAATAGAGAAATATATTAATAGATAAACATATTAATAGATAAAAAATAATAAACTCATTTTAAATTTTAATTCAATTGTTATATATATATTTTTTTATTAAAAATAATAATTAAATCATATTAAGTAATTTAATATTTTATACTTAACTTATTAGTTAGTAAAATTTTTTCATACTTTTAATTTTTTTTTCTAAAGATGGATTTAATGAAGAATTCTTCAAATTGTTATTCCGTTATTGGAATTCAAGAACATATTTACTATAATTATTTTAATGATAAAGATAAAAACAAATATATTATTTACAAAAAATTACAATTAAAAGAAAATTTAGATATTAATAAATTAAAAAATGGTATTCTTAAATTGTTTCAAAAACATGAAAATTTAAGAGCAAAATTTTATGAAGATGAAGTTGACAATCAAACAAAAATTTTTAGATGTATCGATAATGATTGTCAATTAAAATTTGAAGATTTATCTGATGAGAATATTAATGAATTTTTAAGTCCATTTGATTTATGGAAAGCTCCACTTATTAGAGTAGGATTTATTTCTGATAAATTTTTACTTTTGAGTTTTCATCGTATTATCGCAGATGAAGAATCTGTTAAAATTTTGATTAATGAATTAACACATTATTATTATGATGGGTTAATCAATGATTCAAAACCACAATTTAAAGATTATGTTTTATTAAAGGAGGATAAAGATAAATTCTTTTTTAATAATGATTTTAATACTTTAAAATCATTATTTGATTGTGAATATACTACATTAAACTTAACAATAAAGAAATATAAAAATAATGATGAAAATAAAAATATCAATGTTAAAAAATGTAGTAAAATAATTGATAGTAATGATTATGAAATTATCAATAATTTTATTAAATCTAACAATTTAAATAAAAAAATATATTTTATTTGTGTATATGGTTATATTATGTATAAGTACAGTGGTCAAACACGTGTTTATTCCTCTATATTTGATTCCACAAGAAATAATAATACTGAAAATATTTTTGGACCTATTTCTAAAGTTCAGCCAGTTTTAATGAAATACGAAGATAATATTACTATGATGAATGTCTATCAAGAAGTAAAAGATATTATTTTAGGTTTTGAAAATAATGAAATTTCATACTTTGATTTAGAAAAACAATTAAATTTAAAAGAATTAAGTAATTGTTTTTCTTTCGATTCAGATCAGGAGTCAAATATGAAAATTTTTGAAAAATTGTTTGATAATATAAACAATAATTATGATTATGATGAAAATCATGATTATTTTTTATTTTTAAATAAATTATTTAAATTTAATTTAATTTTCAAAGTAAGTGATCTTAATGATCATTATAAAATTTCTATTGATTATGATGGTCGATTTTATGATGAATTTTTAATAAATAATATGATAAATAATTATATAAATGTTGTAAAATGTTGTAATAATTTTTATTTAAATATTAATGATATTGAATATATTTCAACTGAAGAAATGAATAGAATTTTAAATGTTTTTAATCAAAAGAGATTTGAAAAAATTGAAGAAAAAATTTATCATGTAGAATTTAGTAAACAGTTAAAGGAATATTCAAATAATTGTGCTATTGTGTTTAATAATAAGAAGTATACATATGAACAAGTAGAGAAGATGAGTAATTCATTAGCCCATTATTTAAGAAGTATTGGTGTTAAAAGAAATGACATTATTCCTTTAATTTGTAATAGATCACACTATTTTATTATTGCTGCAATTGGTATTATGAAATCAGGTGCTGCTTACCTTCCAATAGATCCAGATTTTCCTGAAGAACGTATTCAATATATCGTTGATGAAGTTAATGCTAAATTTTTATTATTTTATTTATCCCATGAAAAGAATGGAAACAATAATGACAAAAAGATATTTAGTAAAAATCCTATTATGTCAATCGATTTAGAATTGCATGATTATAATAAAAATATAAATAGTATAGATAATATTAATGAAGGTAATGATTTATGTGGTATATACTATACTTCAGGTACTTCTGGAAAACCAAAAGGTGCTATGATAACTCATAATAATATAATTAATTTATGTATTTATAATTTAACCAATGATGGAACATCTAATGATTTTATTATGGAAGAATTTAGTAATATTATATCAATTGCTAAGATAACTTTTGTTATGTCAATCGTAGAAATATTTTATTCATTATTGCATAATAAGTGTGTAATTCTATGTAATGATGATGAATTTAATAATCCTACTTTATTAGGAAATTTAATTAAAAATTATCATGCTGATTTCATGAACAGTACTCCTTCAAGAATTAATAAATATTTAAATGATAAAAGTTTTAGAGAATCATTTTTAAATATTAAATCATTAATTTTGGGTGGGGAAAAGATAACAAAAGTAATTCTAAGTAATATTACTAAGCATTTGGATAAAAGTTGTCATATTTATTGTGGATATGGTCAAACTGAATGTACTGTTGATTGTACTATAGGTCGTGTCAATATCGAAGATATATTATATAATAATAAAGAAATTACAAATGGTAAACCATCAGGTAATAATGAAGTATATATTTTGGATGATGATTTAAAACCAGTTCCAATTGGTGTTGAAGGAAATGTCTATATATCAAGTAATGGTGTAAATATTGGATATATTAATAATAAAACATTAACAAATGAAAAGTTTATCAATTGTCCATTCAATTCTAAAAAAATGTATCAAACAGGTGATCTTGGAAAATGGTCATATGATGGTAATCTTATATGTACTGGAAGAAAAGATTTTCAAGTCAAAATATATGGTATTAGAATTGAACTTTCCGAAATAGATAATACTATAAAAGAAATGAAAGAAATTGATTATTCAGTTACTATTAATAAAACTAATTTAAATGGTGAAACGCGTTTGATTTGTTATTATATTTCTAAAAGTGATATTCAAGAAAAAGATTTTAGAAATTATTTAGTCAATAAACTTCCAATCTATATGATTCCAAGTTATTATATTAAAATCGATAAAATTCCTATAACATCACATGGAAAATTAGATAGAAGATCTTTACCCGATCCTTTCGTTGATATAAAAAAATTAAATGATATAATTGTTCCAGAAACAGATATTGAAAAGAAATTATGTAATATTTATGGAAATGTTTTAAACATTGATATTAAAAATATAGGAAAGAATTCTGATTTTAATGATTTAGGCGGTGATAGTATAAATGCAACAAAAATTATAAATTTAATTGAAAAAGAATTACATATAAAGATTGATTTTAAAACAATTTTAATGCATCCTATAATAAGCGATTTAAGTAAGTATATTGAAGAAAAAATAGATTCAAATAAAAATAAAGATTGGAATGAAATTGAAAATGAAATAACTATTAAGCATTATAATAAAAAATCATATCCTATAACTTCTCAACAACTTGGTATATATGTTGATTCAATAAAATATGGAAACAGTACTGTTTATAATATTCCATTTTCATATAAATTGAAGAAGAATTTGGATATTGAAAAAATCAAAGAAGGATTTAAAGAACTAATTAGAAATAATGATGTTTTAAGAAGTAAATATTTACCAAAAGAAATTGATGGTAAAACTAAGATATATGGATTTATTGATGATGAATGTTCATTGATATTTGAAGAATATACATATGAAAGTGTTAGAAAATTTGTTCGACCATTTGATTTATCTAAAGCACCATTGATTAGAGTAGGATTTATTGGAAATGAAGTATTATTGATTGATATGCATCATATTATTTCAGATGGTACTACAATGTCAATTATTATAAATGGAATAAATAAATATTATAATGAACTGGAATTAACTGAATTAGAAGTTCAATTTAGTGATTATGCTATTCATATGAATGAGATGAAAAACAGTGAAGTTTATTTTAAACAAATAGAATTTTATAAAGAAATGTTTAAAGAAGATTATGAAATTACAAATATTCCTCAAAAGGAAGAAATTAATGAATATGACGTAAATAAAAAAGTTGAAAATGGAATTGGAAATTGTGAAAAAATTATTGATAGTTCATTGAGTAAAAGAATCAATGAATACATCAGGGTCAACAGAATTAGTAAGACAGCATTCTTTATTAGTATCTATGGATATATATTGAGTAAATATAGTGGACAAGACAATATATATACTTCAATGATGAGTGCCAATAGAAATAATCATTATGTAGAAAATATGATTGGTATGTTTGTAAGTACTCAGCCAATTCTTTTTAAATATGACCAATTAAATAATTCATTTTTAGATATTCTTAAAGAAAACATGAAAATATTAATGGAATTATATAATAATCAAGATATATCATTTTCAGAACTTTTAAATACTTTAAAATTAAAGAAAGTTAGTAATGCATTTATTTTCCAACCTAAGAGTATTGTGGAAAATATTAATTCAGACAAATCCATTTTTTCTGATGGAAATATTATAAATATTAATATACTTAATGAAGAATCTAATGAAATTCAATTAAATAATGATAATACTACAAAATTTGATATAACATTTAGTATTATTGAAAAGGAAAAAGAATATATAATAACTGTAGATTATAATAAGAGAATTTATGAATTATCAATGATTGAAAAGATAATGAATAGTTATGTTGAAATAATCAAACATTTAAATAAATTTAATTAAAGTATTAAAGAAATTGAATACATTCCAAAAGAAGAAATGGAAAAAGTTATCAATAAATTTAATAATGATAATTTTACCTATGATTGTGATAAAATATATCATGTAGAATTTAGTCGTATTGCTGAAGAAAAACCTGAATCAACAGCTTTGATATTTAATAATGAAAAGTATAAATATCGAGAATTAGATGAAATGAGTAATTCATTAGCACATTATTTAAGAGAATGTGGTATTAAAAGAAATGATATAGTACCAATTATTAGTAAAAGATCACCATATTATGTAATTGCATCAGTTGCCGTATCAAAAGCAGGTGGAGCATTTTTACCAATTGATGTAAAATTCCCAATAGAACGTATAAAGTTTATTTTGAATGATGTTAAACCAAAACTTATTCTTACATATGATGTAGAAGAAATCGTGAAAAATTTAGAACAAAATCCAGAATATAATATATATAATATTAATAATCATAATTATAATAAGAATAAGATGTCGATTGAAAATATAAATAAACCAGAAGATACATGTTATGTTCTTTTTACATCTGGAACAACTGGTAAACCAAAAGGAGCATTAGTTAGTCATTTCAATATTTATAATTTCATTAGAAAATTTGATAATGATAGAAATAATATTAATATATATGATATTATAGTAAGAAAGAATAGTATTACTAATATGTTAGCCATTGCCAATTTTCCATTCGATCTTTATCATATAGAAATAACATTCAGTTTAATTCATGGATTGACAATTGTGTTAGCTGATGAAAAATTAATTGAAAATACTAATAGCATGGGTAAATATATTAAAGAAAATCAAATTGAATTTATCACTACTACACCTACAAGATTTAAGTTATTTATGGAAAATGAAGAATTTAGAAATCATTTAAAACAAATAAAGGTTTTAATATTTATAGGTGAAGCATTACCATTAAATTTATGTAAAGAAATTCATCAATGTTCTAAATGTAAAATATACAATAGTTATGGTCCAACAGAATGTAGTGTTACATGTACAATTAAAGAAATAGATACTGAAAAAGAAAATAAGGTTAGTATTGGTAAGCCAATGTGTAATTGCAAAGTTTATATTCTTGACAAGAATCAAAAACCAGTTCCAATTGGAGTAGTAGGATATATATATATTGGAGGATTTGGTGTTGGTAAAGGATATTTAGGAAGACCAAAATTAACTAAAGAAAACTTTGTTAATTGTCCATATAATAATTATTCTAACAGTAATATTGAAGAAAAATATGATGAAAATACTATTGATACAGTTAAAAAGATGTATAACACAGGTGATTTAGGAAAATGGATGAATAATGGAGAGATTGAATATTTAGGAAGAGCTGACTTTCAAGTTAAAATTAAGGGACATAGAATAGAATTAGGTGAAATAGAAAACACAATTAAAGAAATTAATGAAATAGAACATTGTGCTATTATTGATAGTATGAATAAAAATGAAGAAAAATACTTAATTTGTTATTATACCATGAAAAATCCAAGTACAGATAGTAGTAGTAATCAAGGTAAGAAAATTAGAGAATACCTTAAATCCAAACTTCCAATTTATATGGTTCCAAATTATTTCAAATTAATTAGTGAATTACCAATTACTAGAAATGGTAAATTAGATAGGAAAGCTTTACCTGAACCAGAAATAGAAGATATAGTGGAAGAAGAATTTATAAAACCAAAAAATAAAATTGAAGAAAAGATATGTGAAATATATAGTAAGATATTTAATATTAATAAAAGTAAGATTGGAAGAACACAAGACTTTTTAGAATTAGGAGGAGATAGTCTTCAGGCCATTCGAGTAGCAACATATATTGAAAAAGAATTTTTGGTTAAGATATACATGAAAGATGTACTTTCACATACAATAATATATGATTTAGGAAAATTTATTGAAAATAAAATAAATAGTAATATAGAAAATGAAAATGAATCATTCGGTTTAATTGAAATCAAGAAATTTAATTATGAAGAATATCCAATAACATCACAACAAATGGGAATATATATTGACTCAATTAAAAATCCTAATAGCATTATATATAATATACCTAGAATTTTCCATTTCAATAAACCTGTTGATATTGAAAAAATTAAAAAGGGATTTGAAATATTATTTGATAAACAAATTATTTTAAGAAGTAAATTTATTACAAAGGTAATAAATGGTAAAACAGAAATTTATGGACATATTGATGATAAATGCTTATTGATGTTTGAAGAATATACATATGAAAACGTTAAAACATTTGTTCGACCATTTGATTTATCCAAAGCACCATTAATTAGAGTAGGATTTATTGGAAATGAAGTTTTATTAATTGATATGCATCATATAATATCTGATGGTACTACAATGTCAATTATTATAAATGAAATTAATAAATTCTATAATGGATTACAAATTTCAGAGTTAGACGTTCAATTTAGTAATTACGCTGTTTATATAAATGAAATGAAAAATAGTGAATTGTATTCTAAGCAGTTAGAATTTTATAAAGAAATGTTTAAAGAAGATTATGAAATTACAAATATTCCTCAAAAGGAAAGAATAAATGAATATAGTTTGAAAGAAAATAAAATTGGAAAATGTATTAAAGTCATAGATAATTCAACTAGTAAAATAATCGATGAATTTATTCGAATCAATAGAATTAGTAAGTCAGTATTCTTTATAAGTATCTATGGATGTATATTAAGTAAATATAGTGGACAAGAAATTATATATACTTCAATGATGAATGCCAATAGAACTAACTATTATGTAGAAAATATGATTGGTATGTTTGTAAGTACGCAACCAATTCTTCTTAAATATGATAAAGAATATAATTCATTCTTAGATATTCTTAAAGTAAATATGGAATTATTAATGGAATTGTATAATAATCAAGATATATCATTTTCAGAACTTGTAAATACATTAAAATTAAAGAAAGTTAATAATGCATTTATTTTCCAACCTAAGAGCATCATTGAAAATAATGAATCCGATGAATCAATTTTTTCTAATGAAGATATTCAAACGACATATACTCTTTATGAAGAATCTAATGAAATTCAATTAAATAATGATAATACTGCCAAATTTGATATAACATTCAGTGTTATTGAAAGGGAAGAGGGATATTCATTCATAATAGAATATAATCAAGGTATATATGAAGTTTCTTTGATCGAAAATATCATGAATAGTTATATTGAAATAATTAAATGGTTAGATAAATTCAATAATAATATTAAAGAAATTGAATATATTCCAAAAGAAGAAAAGGAGAAGATTATCAATAAATTCAATAACAATGTATTTGAATACGATTGTAATAAATTATATCATGTTGAATTTAGTCAGGTAGCAAAAGAAAATGAAAACAAGATAGCAATTGTTTGTAATGGAATTGAAATTAGTTATTCCGAATTAGATAAAATGAGTAATTCATTAGGTCATTATATGAGAGAACATGATATTGGAAGAGGAGATATCATACCTATTATCTGTGAAAGATCCATCTATTTTGTAATTGGAGCATTAGCAATAATGAAATCAGGAGCAGCATATTTACCAATTGATCCTGATTATCCAGAAGAACGTATCAAATTCATGGTGGAAGAAGTTCAATCTAAAATGATATTAGAATATGTAACTAATAAAGAGAATCGACTTAAACTTCAAAATCATGAATGGAATATTTATTCATTATCAGAACATAATTACGAAGATCATATTGAAGAAATAAATAATATTAATGAGAGTGATGATTTATGCTATGTTCTTTTTACATCAGGAACTACAGGAAAACCTAAAGGAACAATGATTACACATAATAATATAATAAATTATTGTTTATACAGTCAAACGTATAACGGAAAGAATATGTTTGGATCAACTATAGAAAATAGTTTAGCAATTTCCAAATTCACATTTGATATATCTATAGGTGAAATTTATTTACCATTATTAATTGGATCAAGAGTAATAATTTGTAATGATAATGAATATAATAACCCTATATTAATAGGAAATTTAATAAAAAAAGGAAATGTTGATTTTATGATTATTACACCTACAAGAATGGAAAATTACATTAAAAACAAAGAATTTAAAGATTCATTGAGAAATATAAAATGGATGTATATGGGTGCAGAAGTGTTAAATCCTAAATTATTAAAAAACATCATTAAAAGTACTAATGCAGTAATATATAATGCTTATGGTCCAACAGAAACAACAGTTAATTGTACACTTAAACAATTAACTTATGGAAATAATAATGAAGATATCGATAATATTAAAATAAACATCGGTAAACCATTATGTAATTGCAAAATATATATTTTAGATGAAACGTTTAAACCAGTTCCAATTGGAGTAGTTGGAGAAATATTTATTAGTGGATATGGAGTTGGAAAAGGATATCTTAATCAACCAGAATTAACGAAAAAGATGTTCATTGAATGTCCATATTACAATATTAATGGAAATCCATGTACAATGTATAGAACAGGCGATTTAGGTAAATGGAATGAAGAAGGAGAAATAGTATGTTTAGGAAGAATCGATTTCCAAGTAAAAATTCGTGGTCAAAGAATTGAATTAAGTGAAATTGAAAATACAATTAAAGAAATGAAAGGAATTGAATATTCTACAGTAATTGATAGAAAATATGAAAATGGAAATAAATATTTAGTATGTTACTTCATTAGTGAAAATATTATTAATGGAAATGAAATCAGAAGATATTTGAAAAGTAAACTTCCATCATACATGATTCCAACTTATTTCGTAAAAATTGGTAACCTTCCAGTAACATCCAATGGTAAATTAGATAGAAAATCATTACCAGAACCAAATATTAAGAATCTTAATAAAGAAGAATATGTTGCACCAGAAACAGAAATTGAAAAGATTATTTGTAAAATATATAGTCAAGTATTTAATATAGATATAAATGAAATTGGAAGATATAACGATTTCTACGAACTTGGAGGAGATAGTTTTAATGTAATTCAAGTTTATACTTTAATGGAAAAAGAATTTAAAATTAAAGTAAATATGAGAGATATATTTTCAAATACAGTAATATATGATTTAGGACAATTTATTAATAAAAAGATAAATGCAAACGAAGAAAGTGAAAATGAATCATATGATTTAAATGAAATTGAAAAATGTGATTGTAAAGAATATCCAATTACATCACAACAAATGGGTGTATATATAGATTCTATTAAGAATCCTAATAGTATAATTTATAATATTCCTGAAGCATTTAAGCTTATTAAATCCATTGACATTGAAAAAGTTAAAAACGGATTTAGTAGATTATTTAAAAAGCAAGATGTTTTAAGAAGTAAATATATTGAAAAAGAAATAAATGGTAAAACCGAAATATATGGTATTATTGATGATGAATGTTTATTAAAGTTTGAAGAATATACCTATGATAACTATAAAACGTTTGTTAGACCATTTGATTTATCTAAAGCACCATTGATTAGAGTAGGATTTATTGAAAACGAAGTATTATTAATTGATATACATCATATTATTTCAGATGGTACTACAATGTCTATTATTAGAAATGAAATTAATAAATATTATAATGGATTAGAATTAACAGAATTAGAAGTTCAATTTAGTGATTATGCTATTCATATGAATGAAATGAAAAGTAGTGAATTATATTCTAAACAATTAGAATTTTATAAAGAAATGTTTAAAGAAGATTATGAAATTACAAATATTCCTCAGAAAGAAAAGATAACAGTATATAATGGAGAATTTAAAGATGTAAAAGAAAGTAAAGAAAATGAGATTGGATATTATATTAAAACCATTGATCAAAGTATGAGTGATAAGATTAATGAATATTTACGTATAAATAAAATAAGTAAGACAGCCTTCTTTATTAGTATTTATGGATATATATTAAGTAAATATAGCGGACAAGATATTATATACACTTCGATGATGAGTGCCAATAGAAATAATCATTATGTAGAGAACATGATAGGTATGTTTGTAAGTACACAACCAATTCTTCTTAAATATGATAAATCAAATATTTCATTCTTAGATATTATTAAAGAAAACATGGAATTATTAATAGAATTATATAATAATCAAGATATATCATTTTCAGAAATGGTGAATACTTTAAAATTGAAAAAATTCAATAATGCATTTATTTTTCAACCTAAGAGTATTACTGAAGATAGTCCTTCGAATAAATCAATATTTTTAAAAGAAGAAAATGAAATGATATATACTCTTTATCAAGACAATAAAGAATTACAATTAAATAATGAAAATAATACAAAGTTTGATATATTATTTAATGCTATTGAAAAAGAGAAAAACTACATATTTAGTATTGAATATAATAATAAAATATATGAATCTATAATGATTGAAAATATTATGAATAGTTTTATTGAATTCGTTGAACATATCGATATATTCAATGAAAATATTAAAGAAATTGATTATATTCCAAAAGAAGAAAAAGAAAAGATTATTAACAAATTTAATGATAATAATATTACTTTTGACTGTGATAAAATATATCATGTTGAATTTAGTCGTATTGCTAAAGAAAAACCCGAATCAATAGCCTTGATATTTAATAATGAAAAATATAAATATCGAGAACTTGATGAAATGAGTAATTCATTAGCACATTATTTAAGAGAATGTGGTATTAAAAGAAATGATATAGTACCAATTATTAGTGAAAGATCACCATATTATGTAATTGCATCAGTTGCTGTATCAAAAGCAGGTGGAGCATATTTACCAATTGATGTAAAATTCCCAATAGAACGTATAAAGTTTATTTTGAATGATGTTAAATCAAAACTTATTCTTACATATGATGTAGAAGAAATCGTGAAAAATTTAGAACAAAATCCAGAATATAATATATATAACATTAATGATCATGATTATAGTAAGAATAAGATGTCGATTGAAAATATAAATAAATCAGAAGATACATGTTATGTTCTTTTTACATCTGGAACAACTGGTAAACCAAAAGGAGCATTAGTTAGTCATTTTAATATTTATAACTATTTAAGAAAATTTGAAAATGACGATTCATGCTTAAGTATGTATAACATTTTAATGGAAGACAATATTCAAAACATTCTTGCAATTACTAAATTCTCTTTTGATATCGCACATAATGAAATTACATACTGTTTAATTCATGGATTAACTATTGTATTAGTTGATGAAGAATTAAGTGAAGATGTTACATCTTTATCTACTTATATTCTGAATAATAAAGTTGATTTAATTAACACTACACCAAGTAGAATTAAATTATTTATGGAAAATGAAGAATTCAAAAAGATATTGAAAACCATCAAAGTTATGATATTTTCAGGTGAAGAATTACCATATAATTTATGTAAATATATTCATCAATATTCTAAATGTAAAATTATAAATGGATATGGACCAACTGAATGTTACTTTGTTACATTTAAAGAGATAAAAGAAGATACTGAAAGTACAATAACTATAGGAAAACCCATTTGTAATTGTAAAATATATATTTTAGATAAATCTCTTAATCCAGTTCCTATTGGAGTTGAAGGAGAAATATATATTGGAGGATACTGTGTTGGTAAAGGATATCTAAATCGTGAAGAACTCACAAATGAAAAGTTTATTGAATGTCCATTTAGAGATGAAGATATGCATAATCAAATCATGTATAAAACTGGAGATCTTGGTAAATGGACCGCTGAAGGAGATATTGATTATATTGGAAGAATTGATTTCCAAGTTAAAATCAATGGACAACGAATTGAATTAGGAGAAATAGAGAATATTCTTAATGAATATTCATTAATTAAGTATTCTGTAGTTATAGATAAAGTTAATGAAGAAGGAAATAAATATTTAATATGTTATTATCAAAGCGATTCCGAGATTACAGGAGAAGAAATAAGAGAATATTTAACTACGAAAATTCCAAAGTACATGATTCCAAATTATTACATTAGAGTAAATAATTTCCCAGTTACATCCAATGGAAAGTTAGATAGAAAAGCTCTACCAGAACCAAATATAGAAGATAGAATCAAGGAAGTATACGTCAAGCCTGAAACAGAAGTTGAAAGATTCATTTGTAAAATTTATAGTTCTATTTTCAATATTGATATTAATAACGTTGGAAGAACAACAAACTTTTATGATATTGGAGGTAATAGTTTAAATGCTATTCGTGTAAAGTATACAATTGAAAAAGAAATGAATGTTAAAATAAATATTAAAGATATTTTAACATATATTGAAGTAAAAGATTTAGCCAAATGTATTGAATCAATAGTTAATAAAGATAGAAATGAAAATAAATCATTGAAATACATACATATTGATAGAAGATATAGTAAAGAATATCCTATAACCTCACAACAGATGGGAGTATATATTGATTCGATTAAGAATCCAAATAGTATAATTTATAATCTTCCTAGAGCATTGCAACTTAATAAATCAATTAATATTGAAAGAATTAAAGAAGGATTTGAAATGATGTTATATAAACAAGAAATATTGAGAAGTAAATTTATTAAAAAAGAAATTGATGGTAAAACCGAAATTTATGGATATATTGATGATGAATGTTCATTACTATTTGAAGAATATACCTATGATAATTGTGGAATGTTTGTTAGACCATTTGATTTATCTAAATCACCATTGATTAGAGTAGGATTTATTGGTAATGAAGTATTATTGATTGATATGCATCATATTATTTCAGATGGTACAACAATGTCAATTATTATAAATGAAATTAATAAATATTATAAAGAATTAGAATTAACAGAATTAGAATTTCAATTTAGTGATTATGCTATTCATATGAATGAAATGAAAAGTAGTGAATTATATTCTAAACAATTAGAATTTTATAAAGAAATGTTTAAAGAAGATTATGAAATAACAAGTATTCCTCAGAAAGAAAAATTAAGTGAATTCAATATAAATGGAATGGAAGAAAGTAAAATTGGAAATTGCTTTAATGATATTGATCAACATATGAGTGATAAGATTAATGAATATTTACGTGTAAATAGAATAAGTAAAACGGCCTTCTTTATTAGTATTTATGGATATATATTATGTAAATATAGTGGACAAGAAATTATATATACTTCGATGATGAGTGCCAATAGAAATAATCATTATGTAGAAAATATGATTGGTATGTTTGTAAGTACACAACCAATTCTTCTAAAATATGACAAACTAAATAATTCATTCTTAGATATTATTAAAGAAAACATGGAAATATTAATGGAATTATATAATAACCAAGATATATCATTTTCAGAACTTGTAAATACATTAAAATTAAAGAAAGTTAATAATGCATTTATTTTCCAACCTAAGAGTATTATTGAAAATAATGAATCGGATGAAACGATATTTACAAAAGAAGAGATGAAAAAGAATTATACTCTTTATGAAGAATCAAATAATTTCTTGTTAAATATTGATAATAAGACTAAATTTGATATCACATTCAATGTAATTGAAAGTGAAAGAGGATATTCATTTATGATAGAATATAATGAAAGAAAATATGAATCTTCATTGATCGAAAATATCATGAATAGTTATATTGAAATAATTAAATGGTTAGATAAATTCAATAATAATATTAAAGAAATTGAATATATTCCAAAAGAAGAAAAGGAGAAGATTATCAATAAATTCAATAACAATGTATTTGAATACGATTGTAATAAATTATATCATGTTGAATTTAGTCAGGTAGCAAAAGAAAATGAAAACAAGATAGCAATTGTTTGTAATGGAATTGAAATTAGTTATTCCGAATTAGATAAAATGAGT
Source organism: Anaeromyces robustus (assembly GCA_002104895.1). NCBI lineage: Eukaryota > Fungi > Neocallimastigomycota > Neocallimastigomycetes > Neocallimastigales > Neocallimastigaceae > Anaeromyces > Anaeromyces robustus. The sequence goes on along the minus strand of MCFG01000240.1, from coordinate 54,785 downwards.
AATTCATTAGGTCATTATATGAGAGAACATGATATTGGAAGAGGAGATATCATACCTATTATCTGTGAAAGATCCATCTATTTTGTAATTGGAGCATTAGTAATAATGAAATCAGGAGCAGCATATTTACCAATTGATCCTGATTATCCAGAAGAACGTATCAAATTCATGGTGGAAGAAGTTCAATCTAAAATGATATTAGAATATGTAACTAATAAAGAGAATCGACTTAAACTTCAAAATCATGAATGGAATATTTATTCATTATCAGAACATAATTACGAAGATCATATTGAAGAAATAAATAATATTAATGAGAGTGATGATTTATGCTATGTTCTTTTTACATCAGGAACTACAGGAAAACCTAAAGGAACAATGATTACACATAACAATTTAATAAATTATTGTTTATATACTCAAACAAACAATGGGGAAGAAAGTATATTTTATAGAAAAATAAATAATATATTAAGCTTTACTAAATTTACACATGATATATCAATAGGAGAAATAAATTTTGCACTTTTGAATGGATCAAAAATTATACTTTGTAATGAAGATGAATATAATGATCCTATAAAACTTGGAAAATTAATTAGTAAATATTATATTGATTATATATTTAGTGTACCGACAAGATTAGAAGTCTATATAAACTATGAAGAATTTTACAATTCATTAAAATATGTTAAGATATTAATGTTAGGTGGCGAAAAATTAAATATTAATTTTGTAAAAAAATTAAGAATATTTGAAAATTTAAATATATATAATGTTTATGGACCTACAGAAACAACAGTTGTTAGCAATATTAAAGATTTAAATGAATATAAAAATAAATACAATTCTGAAATAGAAGAGAATTCAGTAGGAAAACCTCTTTGTAATTTTAATATGTATATTTTAGATAAGACTTTAAAACCAGTTCCAATCGGAGTAGTTGGAGAAATATTTATTAGTGGATATGGTGTTGGAAAAGGATATCTTAATCAACCAGAATTAACGAAAAAAATGTTCATTGAATGTCCATATCACAATATTAATGGAAATCCATGTACAATGTATAGAACAGGCGATTTAGGTAAATGGAATGAAGAAGGAGAAATAGTATGCTTAGGAAGAATTGATTTCCAAATTAAGATTCGTGGTCAAAGAATTGAATTAAGTGAAATTGAAAATACAATTAAGGAAATTGAAGGAATTGAATATTCTACAGTAATTGATAGAGAACATGATAATGGAGATAAATATTTAGTATGTTACTTCATTAGTGAAAATATAATTAATGGAAATGAAATCAGAAGATATTTGAAAAATAAACTTCCTTCATATATGATTCCAAATTATTTCATAAAACTCGATTATCTTCCAGTAACATCCAATGGTAAATTAGATAGAAAATCATTACCAAAACCAAACATTAAAGAATTAATGAAAGAATCATATTCATCACCAGAAAATGAAATTGAAGAAAAAATATGTGAAATATATAGTGAAATATTTAATATTGATATTAATGAAATTGGTAGAAATAATGATTTCTATGAACTTGGAGGAAATAGTTTTAATGCAATTCGGATATGCAATTTAATTGAAAAGGTATTTATGATTAAGATAAATATGAGAGATATATTTTCACATTCAATAATATATGAATTTGGAAAATTCATTGATAATAAAATAAAAGAAAGAAATGAAAAAGAAAATGAAATATATAATATTATTGAAATAAAGAAAAGAAATAGTAAAGAATATCCTATTACATCACAACAAATGGAATTTATATTGATTCAATTAAGAATCCTAATAGTATAATATATAATATTCCCGATGCATTCCACCTTAATAAATCGATAAATAAAGAAAAAGTTAAAGAAGGATTTATAAGATTATTTAATAAACAAGACATATTGAAGAGTAAATATATTCCAATGGATATCAATGGTAAAACCGAAATATATGGTATTATTGATAATGAATGTTCATTACTATTTGAAGAATATACCTATGATAATTGTGGAATGTTTGTTAGACCATTTGATTTATCTAAAGCCCCATTGATTAGAATAGGATTTATTGCAAATGAAGTATTATTGATTGATATGCATCATATTATTTCAGATGGTACAACAATGTCAATTATTATAAATGAAATTAATAAATATTATAAAGAATTAGAATTAACAGAATTAGAAGTTCAATTTAGTGATTATGCTATTCATATGAATGAAATGAAAAGTAGTGAATTATATTCTAAACAATTAGAATTTTATAAAGAAATGTTTAAAGAAGATTATGAAATTACAAATATACCTCAGAAAGAAAGATCAAATGAATATAACAAAAGAGATAATAAAGAAAATGAGATTGGAGAATGTTTTAAAATTATAAATAATTCAGTAAGTAAAGAAATTAATGATTTTATTAAATTTAATAAGATTAGTAAGACAGCATTCTTTATTAGTATTTATGGATATATATTATGTAAATATAGTGGACAAGAAATTATATATACTTCAATGATGAGTACAAATCGTAATAATCATTATGTAGAAAATATGATTGGTATGTTTGTAAGTACACAACCAATTCTTCTTAAATATGATAAATCAGATATTTCATTCTTAGATATTATTAAAGAAAATATGGAAATATTAATGGAATTATATAATAACCAAGATATATCATTTTCTGAACTTGTAAATAGTTTGAAACTAAAGAAAATTAATAATTCTTTTATATTCCAACCTAAAGGAATAGTTGAGAATTATAATTCAGATGAATCTATATTTTCAAATGATAAAACCCAAAATAATTACACTCTTTACGAGGAATATAATGAATTCCAGTTAAACAATGATAATACCACCAAATTTGATATAACATTCAACGCAATTGAAATTGAAGAAGGATATTTATTAAGTCTTGAATATAATAAAAACTTGTATGAATCATCTATGATTGAAGATATAATGGATAGTTATGAAGAAGTAATAAATAATGTGAATAGATTCAATGAATCAATTGAAACAGTTAAATATATACCAAAGAGTATGAATGATAAAATATTATATGAATTTAATTGTAATAAACATAATCTTGAATGTAATAAATGCTATCATGAAGAATTCCAAAGGATATCTAAAATTAATTCTGAAGAAATTGCTATAAAATATAATGAAAAGAATATTACATATAAAGAATTAGATATGATGTCAAATTCTTTATCAAATTATTTACGTAAGGTAGGAGTAAAAAGAAATGATATTATTCCTATTATTACTGATAGAAACCCATACTATATCATTGCTTTCCTTTCAGTATCGAAATCTGGTGCGGCTTATTTACCAATTGACACAAAATTACCAATTAAAAGAATTGAATATATTTTAAAAGAAGTTAATCCAAGCATTATTCTATATGACGCTGTTAATATTGAAAATGTGAAAAACACTATAACTAATAAATATAATTATTATAATTTACGTACACATAATTATAATAATGATACATATGAAACGGTTAATATAAATAAACCCGAAGATATATGTTATGTACTATTTACTTCTGGTACCACAGGAAAACCAAAAGGAGTATTAATCAATCATTCTAATATGTATAATTATGTAAGATCATTTGAAGAAGAAGATGATAAAAATAGTAAAGACGAAGATTTATGTATATATAATATTTTTATTAAAGATAATAATGTACGAAATGTTTTATCTATAACTAATTTTTCATTTGATGCATCACAAACAGAAATTACATTTAGTTTGGTTCATGGATTAAAAATTATATTAATTGATGATATAATTTCATCTAATATTAAATTATTATCAAAATATATTGTTGATAATAATGTGGATTTAATTAACACTACACCAACTAGATTTAAATTATTTATTGAAAACGATGAATTTAAAAAGTCTTTAAGTAATGTAAAAATAATATATTTAGGAGGTGAAGCCTTATCATTAGATTTATGTAAATCAATTCGTGAATGTTCTAAATGTAAAATCTATAATAGTTATGGTCCAACTGAATGTACAGTTGATTCTTCAATAAAAGAAATCAATGAAGGAGATGAAATTGATATAACTATTGGAAAACCAATTTGTAATTGTTCCATTTATATTTTAGATAAATATTTACATCCTGTTCCTATAGAAGTTGAAGGTGAGATTTATGTAAGTGGAAATAATGTTGGAGAAGGATATCTTAATCGACCAGAGTTAACGAAAAAGAACTTTATTAACAATCCATTTGATAAAGGTAGAATGATGTATAAAACAGGAGATTTAGGTAAATGGACAAGAAATGGAGAAATAAAGTATCTTGGAAGAGTTGATTTCCAAGTTAAAATTCATGGTCAAAGAATTGAATTGGAAGAAATTGAAAATACAATTAAAGAAATGAAAGAAATTAAATATTCTACAGTAATTGATAAAGAAAAAGAAAATGGAGATAAATATTTGGTATGTTATTTCATCAGCTCAAAATTAATTAATGGAAAGGAAATAAGAGAATATTTGAAGAGTAGACTTCCTTCATATATGGTTCCAAATTATTTCGTTAAACTTGATAAACTTCCAGTCACATCAAATGGTAAATTGGATAGAAAACAATTACCGGAACCAAATATTAAAGATTTAATGAAAGAATTATATTCATTACCAGAAAATGAAGTTGAAGAAAAAATATGTGAAATATATAGTAAAATATTTAATATTGATAAAGAAGAAATTGGTAGAAATAATGATTTCTATGAACTTGGAGGAGATAGTTTCAATGCAATTCAAGTTTGTACTTTAATTGAAAAAGTATTTAATATTAAAATTAATATGAGAGATATATTTTCACATACACTAATATATGAATTTGGAAGATTTATTGAAGAAAAAATGAAAAAAGAAAATGAATATGAAAATGAAAATGAAATAAAAGATAAAATTGAAATTGTAAGACACAATAGTAAGGAATATCCAATAACATCACAACAAATGGGAGTTTATATAGATTCAATCAAGAATCCTAATAGTATAATATATAATATTCCTGATGTATTCTACCTTAAAAAATCAATAGATAAAGAAAAAATTAAAGATGGATTTAATAAATTGTTATATCAACAAGATATTTTAAGAAGTAAATATATTGAAAAAGAAATTGATAATAAAACAGAAATTTATGGTATTATTGATGATGAATGTGTATTAACGTTTGAAGAATATACATATGATAATTATAAAACATTTATTAGACCATTTGATTTATCTAAAGCACCATTAATTAGAGTTGGATTTATTAAAGATGAAGTATTATTAATTGATATGCATCACATTATATCTGATGGTACCACAACATCAATTATTAGAAATGAAATTAATAAGTATTATTATGGATTACCATTAAGTAAGTTAGAAGTTCAATTTAGTGATTATGCTATTCATATGAATGAAATGAAAAGTAGTGAATTATATTCTAAACAATTAGAATTTTATAATGAAATGTTTAAAGAAGATTATGAAATTACAAATATTCCTCAAAAAGAAAAATCAAATGAATTTAATGTAAATGAGAAGGAAGAAAATGAAATCGGAGAATGTTTCAAGATTATTGATAAAATAACTAGTGAAAAGATCAATAAATTCATCCGAATTAATAAAATTAGTAAAACAGCCTTCTTTATTAGTATTTATGGATATATATTAAGTAAATATAGTGGACAAGACGTTATATATACTTCAATGATGAGTGCTAATCGTAATAATCACTATGTAGAAAATATGATTGGTATGTTTATAAGTACACAACCAATTCTTCTTAAATATGATAAAGAGAATAAAACATTTATAGATATATTTAAAGAAAACATGGAAACTTTAATGGAATTATATAATAATCAAGATATATCATTTTCAGAACTCTTGGATAATTTAAAATTGAAAAAAATTAATAATTCCTTTATATTCCAACCTAAAGGTATAATTGAATATGATAATTCAGGTGAATCAATATTTTCAAAAGAAGAAATGGAAAAGAATTATACTCTTTATGAAGAATATGATGAACTTCTATTAAATAATAATAATACCACCAAATTTGATATAACATTCAATGTTATTGAAAGTGAAGGAGGATATTTATTAACAATAAATTATAATAAAAGAATATATGAATTATCGATAATAGAGAATATCATAAATAGTTATATTGAAGTTATTGAAAATTTAGATAAATTCAATGAAAATATTCAAGAAATTGAATATATTCCAAAAGAAGAAAAAGAAAAAATTATCACCCAATTCAATAATAATAATTATTCATATGATTGTGATAAATTATATCATGTTGAATTTAGTAGAGTAGCAAAAGAAAATAAAAACAAGATAGCAATTGTTTGTAATGGAATCGAAATTAGCTATTCAGAATTAGATAAAATGAGTAATTCGTTAGGTCATTATATGAGAGAACATAATGTTGGAAGAGGAGATATCATACCAATTATTAGTGAACGATCCTTCTATTTTGTAATTGGAGCATTAGCAATAATGAAATCAGGAGCAGCATATTTACCAATTGATCCTGATTATCCAGAAGACCGTATTAAATTCATGGTGGAAGAAGTTCAATCTAAAATGATATTAGAATATGTGACTAACAAAGAGAATCGAATTAAACTTCAAAATCATGAATGGAATATTTATTCATTATCAGAACATAATTATGATGATAATATTGAAGAAATAAATAATATTAATGAGAGTGATGATTTATGCTATGTTCTTTTTACATCAGGAACTACAGGAAAACCTAAAGGAACAATGATTACACATAATAATTTAATAAATTATTGTTTATTTAGTCTTAAAAATAGTGGAAATGAATATATATTTAATGAAAAGATAGAGAATGCATTATCGTATTCGAAATTTACACATGATATGTCTATAGGAGAAATTTATTTACCACTTTTAAATAGTCTTAGAATAATACTTTGTAATGAAGATGAATATAATGATCCTATAAAACTTGGAAAATTAATTAGTAAATATTATATTGATTATATATTTAGTGTACCGACAAGATTAGAAGTCTATATAAATTATGAAGAATTTTACAATTCATTAAAATATGTTAAGATATTAATGTTTGCTGGAGAAAAATTAAATATTAATTTTGTAAAAAAATTAAGAATATTTGAAAATATAAGAATATTTAATGGTTATGGACCTACAGAAACAACAGTTATTAGTAATATTAAAGATTTAAATGAATATAAAAATAAATACAATTCTGAAATAGAAGAGAATTCAGTAGGAAAACCTCTTTGTAATTTTAATATGTATATTTTAGATAAGACTTTAAAACCAGTTCCAATCGGAGTAGTTGGAGAAATATTTATTAGTGGATATGGTGTTGGAAAAGGATATCTTAATCAACCAGAATTAACGAAAAAAATGTTCATTGAATGTCCATATCACAATATTAATGGAAATCCATGTACAATGTATAGAACAGGCGATTTAGGTAAATGGAATGAAGAAGGAGAAATAGTATGCTTAGGAAGAATTGATTTCCAAATTAAGATTCGTGGTCAAAGAATTGAATTAAGTGAAATTGAAAATACAATTAAGGAAATTGAAGGAATTGAATATTCTACAGTAATTGATAGAGAACATGATAATGGAGATAAATATTTAGTATGTTACTTCATTAGTGAAAATATAATTAATGGAAATGAAATCAGAAGATATTTGAAAAATAAACTTCCTTCATATATGATTCCAAATTATTTCATAAAACTCGATTATCTTCCAGTAACATCCAATGGTAAATTAGATAGAAAATCATTACCAAAACCAAACATTAAAGAATTAATGAAAGAATCATATTCATCACCAGAAAATGAAATTGAAGAAAAAATATGTGAAATATATAGTGAAATATTTAATATTGATATTAATGAAATTGGTAGAAATAATGATTTCTATGAACTTGGAGGAAATAGTTTTAATGCAATTCGGATATGCAATTTAATTGAAAAGGTATTTATGATTAAGATAAATATGAGAGATATATTTTCACATTCAATAATATATGAATTTGGAAAATTCATTGATAATAAAATAAAAGAAAGAAATGAAAAAGAAAATGAAATATATAATATTATTGAAATAAAGAAAAGAAATAGTAAAGAATATCCTATTACATCACAACAAATGGGAATATATGTTGATTCAATTAAGAATCCTAATAGTATAATTTATAATATGCCTGTTATATTAAAACTTAATACATCTATTGAAATTGAAAAAGTTAAAGAAGGATTTATAAGATTATTTAATATGCAAAATGTTTTAAGAAGTAAATATATTCCATTGGATATCAATGGTAATACCGAAATATATGGTGTTATTGATGATGAATGTTTATTAAAGTTTGAAGAATATACATATGATAATTATAAAATGTTTGTTAGACCATTTGATTTATCTAAAGCCCCATTGATTAGAATAGGATTTATTGCAAATGAAATATTATTAATTGATATACATCATATTATTTCAGATGGTACTACAATGTCTATTATTAGAAATGAAATTAATAAATATTATAATGGATTAGAATTAAAAGAATTAGAAGTTCAATTTAGTGATTATGCTATTCATATGAATGAAATGAAAAGTAGTGAATTATATTCTAAACAATTAGAGTTTTATAAAGAAATGTTTAAAGAAGATTATGAAATAACAAATATTCCTCAGAAAGAAAAGATAACAGTATATAATGGAGAATTTAAAGATGTAAAAGAAAGTAAAGAAAATGAGATTGGATATTATATTAAAACCATTGATCAAAGTATGAGTGATAAGATTAATGAATATTTACGTATAAATAAAATAAGTAAGACAGCCTTCTTTATTAGTATTTATGGATATATATTAAGTAAATATAGCGGACAAGATATTATATATACTTCGATGATGAGTGCCAATAGAAATAATCATTATGTAGAGAACATGATAGGTATGTTTGTAAGTACACAACCAATTCTTCTTAAATATGATAAATCAGATATTTCATTCTTAGATATTATTAAAGAAAACATGGAATTATTAATAGAATTATATAATAATCAAGATATATCATTTTCAGAAATGGTGAATACTTTAAAATTGAAAAAATTCAATAATGCATTTATTTTTCAACCTAAGAGTATTACTGAAGATAGTCCTTCGAATAAATCAATATTTTTAAAAGAAGAAAATGAAATGATATATACTCTTTATCAAGACAATAAAGAATTACAATTAAATAATGAAAATAATACAAAGTTTGATATATTATTTAATGCTATTGAAAAAGAGAAAAACTACATATTTAGTATTGAATATAATAATAAAATATATGAATCTATAATGATTGAAAATATTATGAATAGTTTTATTGAATTCGTTGAACATATCGATATATTCAATGAAAATATTAAAGAAATTGATTATATTCCAAAAGAAGAAAAAGAAAAGATTATTAACAAATTTAATGATAATAATATTACTTTTGACTGTGATAAAATATATCATGTTGAATTTAGTCGTATTGCTAAAGAAAAACCCGAATCAATAGCCTTGATATTTAATAATGAAAAATATAAATATCGAGAACTTGATGAAATGAGTAATTCATTAGCACATTATTTAAGAGAATGTGGTATTAAAAGAAATGATATAGTACCAATTATTAGTGAAAGATCACCATATTATGTAATTGCATCAGTTGCTGTATCAAAAGCAGGTGGAGCATATTTACCAATTGATGTAAAATTCCCAATAGAACGTATAAAGTTTATTTTGAATGATGTTAAACCAAAACTTATTCTTACATATGATGTAGAAGAAATCGTGAAAAATTTAGAACAAAATCCAGAATATAATATATATAATATTAATGATCATGATTATAGTAAGAATAAGATGTCGATTGAAAATATAAATAAACCAGAGGATACATGTTATGTTCTTTTTACATCTGGAACAACTGGTAAACCAAAAGGAGCATTAGTTAGTCATTTTAATATTTATAACTATTTAAGAAAATTCGAAAATGACGATTCATGCTTAAGTATGTATAACATTTTAATGGAAGACAATATTCAAAACATTCTTGCAATTACTAAATTCTCTTTTGATATCGCACATAATGAAATTACATACTGTTTAATTCATGGATTAACTATTGTATTAGTTGATGAAGAATTAAGTGAAGATGTTACATCTTTATCTACTTATATTCTGAATAATAAAGTTGATTTAATTAACACTACACCAAGTAGAATTAAATTATTTATGGAAAATGAAGAATTCAAAAAGATATTGAAAACCATCAAAGTTATGATATTTTCAGGTGAAGAATTACCATATAATTTATGTAAATATATTCATCAATATTCTAAATGTAAAATTATAAATGGATATGGACCAACTGAATGTTACTTTGTTACATTTAAAGAGATAAAAGAAGATACTGAAAGTACAATAACTATAGGAAAACCCATTTGTAATTGTAAAATATATATTTTAGATAAATCTCTTAATCCAGTTCCTATTGGAGTTGAAGGAGAAATATATATTGGAGGATACTGTGTTGGTAAAGGATATCTAAATCGTGAAGAACTCACAAATGAAAAGTTTATTGAATGTCCATTTAGAGATGAAGATATGCATAATCAAATCATGTATAAAACTGGAGATCTTGGTAAATGGACCGCTGAAGGAGATATTGATTATATTGGAAGAATTGATTTCCAAGTTAAAATCAATGGACAACGAATTGAATTAGGAGAAATAGAGAATATTCTTAATGAATATTCATTAATTAAGTATTCTGTAGTTATAGATAAAGTTAATGAAGAAGGAAATAAATATTTAATATGTTATTATCAAAGCGATTCCGAGATTACAGGAGAAGAAATAAGAGAATATTTAACTACGAAAATTCCAAAGTACATGATTCCAAATTATTACATTAGAGTAAATAATTTCCCAGTTACATCCAATGGAAAGTTAGATAGAAAAGCTCTACCAGAACCAAATATAGAAGATAGAATCAAGGAAGTATACGTCAAGCCTGAAACAGAAGTTGAAAGATTCATTTGTAAAATTTATAGTTCTATTTTCAATATTGATATTAATAACGTTGGAAGAACAACAAACTTTTATGATATTGGAGGTAATAGTTTAAATGCTATTCGTGTAAAGTATACAATTGAAAAAGAAATGAATGTTAAAATAAATATTAAAGATATTTTAACATATATTGAAGTAAAAGATTTAGCCAAATGTATTGAATCAATAGTTAATAAAGATAGAAATGAAAATAAATCATTGAAATACATACATATTGATAGAAGATATAGTAAAGAATATCCTATAACCTCACAACAGATGGGAGTATATATTGATTCGATTAAGAATCCAAATAGTATAATTTATAATCTTCCTAGAGCATTGCAACTTAATAAATCAATTAATATTGAAAGAATTAAAGAAGGATTTGAAATGATGTTATATAAACAAGAAATATTGAGAAGTAAATTTATTAAAAAAGAAATTGATGGTAAAACCGAAATTTATGGATATATTGATGATGAATGTTCATTACTATTTGAAGAATATACCTATGATAATTGTGGAATGTTTGTTAGACCATTTGATTTATCTAAATCACCATTGATTAGAGTAGGATTTATTGGTAATGAAGTATTATTGATTGATATGCATCATATTATTTCAGATGGTACAACAATGTCAATTATTATAAATGAAATTAATAAATATTATAAAGAATTAGAATTAACAGAATTAGAAGTTCAATTTAGTGATTATGCTATTCATATGAATGAAATGAAAAGTAGTGAATTATATTCTAAACAATTAGAATTTTATAAAGAAATGTTTAAAGAAGATTATGAAATTACAAATATACCTCAGAAAGAAAGATCAAATGAATATAACAAAAGAGATAATAAAGAAAATGAGATTGGAGAATGTTTTAAAATTATAAATAATTCAGTAAGTAAAGAAATTAATGATTTTATTAAATTTAATAAGATTAGTAAGACAGCATTCTTTATTAGTATTTATGGATATATATTATGTAAATATAGTGGACAAGAAATTATATATACTTCAATGATGAGTACAAATCGTAATAATCATTATGTAGAAAATATGATTGGTATGTTTGTAAGTACACAACCAATTCTTCTTAAATATGATAAATCAGATATTTCATTCTTAGATATTATTAAAGAAAATATGGAAATATTAATGGAATTATATAATAACCAAGATATATCATTTTCTGAACTTGTAAATAGTTTGAAACTAAAGAAAATTAATAATTCTTTTATATTCCAACCTAAAGGAATAGTTGAGAATTATAATTCAGATGAATCTATATTTTCAAATGATAAAACCCAAAATAATTACACTCTTTACGAGGAATATAATGAATTCCAGTTAAACAATGATAATACCACCAAATTTGATATAACATTCAACGCAATTGAAATTGAAGAAGGATATTTATTAAGTCTTGAATATAATAAAAACTTGTATGAATCATCTATGATTGAAGATATAATGGATAGTTATGAAGAAGTAATAAATAATGTGAATAGATTCAATGAATCAATTGAAACAGTTAAATATATACCAAAGAGTATGAATGATAAAATATTATATGAATTTAATTGTAATAAACATAATCTTGAATGTAATAAATGCTATCATGAAGAATTCCAAAGGATATCTAAAATTAATTCTGAAGAAATTGCTATAAAATATAATGAAAAGAATATTACATATAAAGAATTAGATATGATGTCAAATTCTTTATCAAATTATTTACGTAAGGTAGGAGTAAAAAGAAATGATATTATTCCTATTATTACTGATAGAAACCCATACTATATCATTGCTTTCCTTTCAGTATCGAAATCTGGTGCGGCTTATTTACCAATTGACACAAAATTACCAATTAAAAGAATTGAATATATTTTAAAAGAAGTTAATCCAAGCATTATTCTATATGACGCTGTTAATATTGAAAATGTGAAAAACACTATAACTAATAAATATAATTATTATAATTTACGTACACATAATTATAATAATGATACATATGAAACGGTTAATATAAATAAACCCGAAGATATATGTTATGTACTATTTACTTCTGGTACCACAGGAAAACCAAAAGGAGTATTAATCAATCATTCTAATATGTATAATTATGTAAGATCATTTGAAGAAGAAGATGATAAAAATAGTAAAGACGAAGATTTATGTATATATAATATTTTTATTAAAGATAATAATGTACGAAATGTTTTATCTATAACTAATTTTTCATTTGATGCATCACAAACAGAAATTACATTTAGTTTGGTTCATGGATTAAAAATTATATTAATTGATGATATAATTTCATCTAATATTAAATTATTATCAAAATATATTGTTGATAATAATGTGGATTTAATTAACACTACACCAACTAGATTTAAATTATTTATTGAAAACGATGAATTTAAAAAGTCTTTAAGTAATGTAAAAATAATATATTTAGGAGGTGAAGCCTTATCATTAGATTTATGTAAATCAATTCGTGAATGTTCTAAATGTAAAATCTATAATAGTTATGGTCCAACTGAATGTACAGTTGATTCTTCAATAAAAGAAATCAATGAAGGAGATGAAATTGATATAACTATTGGAAAACCAATTTGTAATTGTTCCATTTATATTTTAGATAAATATTTACATCCTGTTCCTATAGAAGTTGAAGGTGAGATTTATGTAAGTGGAAATAATGTTGGAGAAGGATATCTTAATCGACCAGAGTTAACGAAAAAGAACTTTATTAACAATCCATTTGATAAAGGTAGAATGATGTATAAAACAGGAGATTTAGGTAAATGGACAAGAAATGGAGAAATAAAGTATCTTGGAAGAGTTGATTTCCAAGTTAAAATTCATGGTCAAAGAATTGAATTGGAAGAAATTGAAAATACAATTAAAGAAATGAAAGAAATTAAATATTCTACAGTAATTGATAAAGAAAAAGAAAATGGAGATAAATATTTGGTATGTTATTTCATCAGCTCAAAATTAATTAATGGAAAGGAAATAAGAGAATATTTGAAGAGTAGACTTCCTTCATATATGGTTCCAAATTATTTCGTTAAACTTGATAAACTTCCAGTCACATCAAATGGTAAATTGGATAGAAAACAATTACCGGAACCAAATATTAAAGATTTAATGAAAGAATTATATTCATTACCAGAAAATGAAGTTGAAGAAAAAATATGTGAAATATATAGTAAAATATTTAATATTGATAAAGAAGAAATTGGTAGAAATAATGATTTCTATGAACTTGGAGGAGATAGTTTCAATGCAATTCAAGTTTGTACTTTAATTGAAAAAGTATTTAATATTAAAATTAATATGAGAGATATATTTTCACATACACTAATATATGAATTTGGAAGATTTATTGAAGAAAAAATGAAAAAAGAAAATGAATATGAAAATGAAAATGAAATAAAAGATAAAATTGAAATTGTAAGACACAATAGTAAGGAATATCCAATAACATCACAACAAATGGGAGTTTATATAGATTCAATCAAGAATCCTAATAGTATAATATATAATATTCCTGATGTATTCTACCTTAAAAAATCAATAGATAAAGAAAAAATTAAAGATGGATTTAATAAATTGTTATATCAACAAGATATTTTAAGAAGTAAATATATTGAAAAAGAAATTGATAATAAAACAGAAATTTATGGTATTATTGATGATGAATGTGTATTAACGTTTGAAGAATATACATATGATAATTATAAAACATTTATTAGACCATTTGATTTATCTAAAGCACCATTAATTAGAGTTGGATTTATTAAAGATGAAGTATTATTAATTGATATGCATCACATTATATCTGATGGTACCACAACATCAATTATTAGAAATGAAATTAATAAGTATTATTATGGATTACCATTAAGTAAGTTAGAAGTTCAATTTAGTGATTATGCTATTCATATGAATGAAATGAAAAGTAGTGAATTATATTCTAAACAATTAGAATTTTATAATGAAATGTTTAAAGAAGATTATGAAATTACAAATATTCCTCAAAAAGAAAAATCAAATGAATTTAATGTAAATGAGAAGGAAGAAAATGAAATCGGAGAATGTTTCAAGATTATTGATAAAATAACTAGTGAAAAGATCAATAAATTCATCCGAATTAATAAAATTAGTAAAACAGCCTTCTTTATTAGTATTTATGGATATATATTAAGTAAATATAGTGGACAAGACGTTATATATACTTCAATGATGAGTGCTAATCGTAATAATCACTATGTAGAAAATATGATTGGTATGTTTATAAGTACACAACCAATTCTTCTTAAATATGATAAAGAGAATAAAACATTTATAGATATATTTAAAGAAAACATGGAAACTTTAATGGAATTATATAATAATCAAGATATATCATTTTCAGAACTCTTGGATAATTTAAAATTGAAAAAAATTAATAATTCCTTTATATTCCAACCTAAAGGTATAATTGAATATGATAATTCAGGTGAATCAATATTTTCAAAAGAAGAAATGGAAAAGAATTATACTCTTTATGAAGAATATGATGAACTTCTATTAAATAATAATAATACCACCAAATTTGATATAACATTCAATGTTATTGAAAGTGAAGGAGGATATTTATTAACAATAAATTATAATAAAAGAATATATGAATTATCGATAATAGAGAATATCATAAATAGTTATATTGAAGTTATTGAAAATTTAGATAAATTCAATGAAAATATTCAAGAAATTGAATATATTCCAAAAGAAGAAAAAGAAAAAATTATCACCCAATTCAATAATAATAATTATTCATATGATTGTGATAAATTATATCATGTTGAATTTAGTCGTGTAGCTAAGGAAAAACCTGAATCCATAGCTTTAATATTTAATAATGAAAAATACAAATATAGAGAATTGGATGAAATGAGTAATTCATTAGCATATTATTTAAAAGAAATTGGCATTAAAAGAAATGACATTGTACCAATTATATGTGAAAGATCACCATATTATGTCATTGGAACACTCGCTGTGTCAAAAGCAGGTGGAGCCTATTTACCAATAGATGTGAAATATCCATTGGATCGTATTGATGTTATATTAAGTGATGTTAAACCAAAAATAATTCTTACATATGATGTTGAAGAAATAACAAAACATTTGATGAAAAATCAAAAGTATAATATTTATAAAATTAATGAACATGACTATCAAAAGAATAGAATAATGATAGAAAATATAAATTCACCTGAAGATACATGTTATGTTCTTTTTACATCTGGAACAACAGGAAAACCTAAGGGTGCATTAGTAAGTCATTTCAATATATACAATTTCGCTAGAAAATACGAAGAAGATAAAGATCGTATTAATATGTTTGATACGATTATAAGAAAGAACAATGTTAATAATATGTTTGCAATTACCAATTTCCCATTTGACCTTTCTCAGATAGAAATAACATTCAGTTTAATTCATGGATTAACAATAGTATTAGCCGATGAAAGAATGATAGGAAATATCAGTGATATGAGTAAATATATTAAAGAAAATCAAGTTGAATTTATGACAATTACACCAACAAGATTTAAATTATTCTTAGAAAATAAAGAATTTAGAAATCAATTAAATCAAATAAAGGTTATAATATTTATTGGAGAAGCATTACCATTAAGTTTATGTAAGGAAATTCGACAATATTCACAATGTAGAATATATAATAGTTATGGACCAATAGAATGTACAGTTTCATGTACCATTAAAGAAATTGATGTTGAGAAAGATAATAAAGTTAGTATTGGTAAACCAATGTGTAATAGTAAGATTTATATTCTTGACAAATATAAGAAACCAGTTCCAATTGGAGTAGTAGGATATATATATATTGGAGGATTTGGAGTTGGTAAAGGATATTTAGGAAGACCTGAATTAACAAAAGAAAAATATGTTAAATGTCCATATAATAATTATAAAGAAAGAATTGTTGAAATTGATGAGATGAATAATGAAAATTACATTGATATGGTTAGAAATCATAATATAATGTATAGTACAGGTGATTTAGGAAAATGGATGAATAATGGTGAAATTGACTACTTAGGAAGAGAAGATTTCCAAGTCAAAATTAAAGGAAATAGAATAGAATTAGGAGAAATAGAAAGTACGATTAAAGAAATTAAAGAAATTGAACAATGTGCCGTTATTAATGGAGAAGATGAAAAAGGAATAAAATATTTAATTTGTTATTACACTATGAAAGATCAAATTGAGACTAATGGTAATCAAGGTAAAAAAATTAGAGAATATCTTAAAAGTAAACTTCCAATATATATGATTCCAAATTATTTCAAATTAATAAGTAAATTACCAATCAACAGAAATGGTAAATTGGATAGAAAAGCTTTACCTGAACCAGAAATGGAAGATATAATAGAAGAACAATTTATTAAACCAGAAAATGAGGTTGAAGAAAAGATTTGTGAAATGTTTAGTAAAATATTTAATATTGATAAAGATAAGATTGGAAGAACACAAGACTTTTTAGAATTAGGTGGAGATAGTCTTCAAGCCATTCGATTAGTAACACTTATTGAAAAAGAATTTATGGTTAAGATATATATGAAAGATATACTTTTACATTCAATAATATATGATTTAGGACAATTCATTGAAAATAGAATAAATAAAGATACAGGAAGTGAAAATGATTCATATAATCTTAATATTATTAAAAGACATCATAGTAAAGAATATCCAATTACATCACAACAAATGGGTGTTTATATTGATTCAATTAAGAATCCTAATAGTATAATCTATAATATTCCTAGAATTTTCAAACTTAAAAAATCAATTGATAAAGAAAAGATTAAAGAAGCCTTTAATCAATTATTTAATAAACAAGATATATTGAAAAGTAAATATATTCCAATGGATATCAATGGTAAAACAGAAATATATGGTATTATTGATGATGAATGTTCATTAACATTTGAAGAATATACCTATGATAATTGTAAAATGTTTATTAGACCATTTGATTTATCAAAAGCACCATTAATTCGAGTAGGATTTATTGAAGATGAAATTTTATTAATTGATATGCATCATATCATTTCCGATGGTACTACTATGTCTATTATAAGTAATGAAATTAATAACTATTATCATGGATTAACATTATCAGAATTAGAAGTACAATTTAGTGATTATGCTATTCATATGAATGAAATGAAAAATAGTGAATATTATTCTAAACAATTAGAATTTTATAAAGAAATGTTTAATGAAGAATATGAGATTACAAATATTCCAATGAAAGAAAGAATAAAAGAAAATAATTTAAATGAAATTGAAGTAAATAAAATTAATGAATATGAAAGATTCATTGATAATTCTATGAGTGAAAAGATCAATGAATTTATCCGAATTAATAAGATTAGTAAGACAGCATTCTTTATTAGTATATATGGATATATATTAAGTAAATATAGTGGACAAGATACTATATACACTTCGATGATAAGTGCCAACCGTAATAATCATTATGTAGAAAATATGATTGGTATGTTTGTAAGTACACAACCAATTCTTCTTAAATATTCCAAATCGAATATTTCATTCTTAGATATTCTTAAAGAAAATATGGAAAAATTAATGGAATTATATAATAATCAAGATATATCATTTTCGGAACTTGTAAATACCTTAAAATTGAAAAAGGTTAATAATGCATTTATATTCCAACCTAAGAGTATTGTCGAAAATAACAATTTCGATACATCAATATATTCTAATGAAGAGAATCAAAAAATGTATACACTTTATGAAGAATCTAATGAATTAGAATTAAGTAATGATAACACTACAAAATTTGATATTGCATTTAATGCTGTTGAAATTGAAGAAGGATACATATTATCAATAGAATATAATAAAGAAATATATGAATCATCTATAATAGAAAATATCATGAATGGTTATATTGAAGTAATTGAACATTTAGATAAATTCAATGAAAATATTCAAGAAATTGAATATATTCCAAAAGAAGAAAAAGAAAAAATTATCACCCAATTCAATAATAATAATTATTCATATGATTGTGATAAATTATATCATGTTGAATTTAGTCGAGTAGCAAAAGAAAATGAAAATAAGACAGCCATAATTTGTAATGGAATTGAACATAGTTATTCAGAATTAGATAAAATGAGTAATTCATTAGGTCATTATCTAAGAGAACATAATATTGGAAGAGGAGATATAGTACCTATTATTTGTGAGAGATCCTTCTATTTTGTAATTGGAATATTAGCAGTAATGAAATCAGGAGCAGCTTATTTACCAGTTGATCCTGATTATCCAGAAGAACGTATTAAATTCATGGTAGAAGAAGTTCAACCTAAAATGATATTAGAACATGTGAATAATGAAGAAAATCAACTTAAACTTCAAAATCATGAATGGAATATTTATTCATTATCAAAACATAATTATGATGAAAAAACAGATATGATAAATAATATTAATGAAAGTGATGATTTATGTTATGTTATCTTTACATCAGGAACTACAGGAAAACCTAAAGGAACAATGATTACACATAATAATTTAATTAATTATTGTATGTATAGTCATTCGTATAATGGAAATGGTAATCTATTTGGAGAAAAAATTAATAATATTTTATCTTTCTCTAAATTTACATTTGATATGTCAGTAAGTGAAATTCTTTTCCCAATATTAAATGGAACTAGAGTCATACTTTGTAATGATGAAGAATATAATGATCCTGAATCAATTGCAATATTAGTAGAAGAGAAAAATGTTGATTTGATTATTATTACACCTACAAGAATGAACAACTATATTAAAAATGATAAATTTAAAAACTGCATAAAACATATAAAGAATATAGTATTTGGAGGAGAATCAATTAATAAGAAATTTATAGTAAATATGAATGAATTAACTAAAGCAAATATTTATAATGGTTATGGTCCAACAGAAACAACAGCCATGTGTAGTATTACGAAAATTAACAAAGATATAATCATAAATGATGAAGAAATAAATATAAGTATTGGTAAACCAACGTGTAATTATAATATTTATATTTTAGATGAAATGTTAAAACCCGTTCCCGTTGGAGTAGTTGGAGAAATATTTATTAGTGGATATAGTGTTGGTAAAGGATATCTTAATCAACCAGAATTAACAAGAGAAAAGTTTATTAATTGTCCATATCACAATATTAATGGAAATCCATGTACAATGTATAGAACAGGAGATTTAGGTAAATGGAATGAAAAAGGAGAAATTATATGTTTAGGAAGAATTGATTTCCAAGTTAAGATTCATGGACAAAGAATTGAATTAAGTGAAATTGAAAATACTATAAAAGAAATGGAAAAAATTGAATATTCAGCAGTCATTGATAAAGAATCAGAAAATAGAGATAAGTATTTAGTATGCTATTTCATCAGTGAAGAAATAATGAATGGAAAAGAAATTAGAGAATACTTGAAAAATAAACTTCCATCCTATATGATTCCAAAATATTTCATAAAAATTGATAATCTTCCAGTAACCTCAAATGGTAAATTGGATAGAAACAAATTACCAGAACCAAATATTAAAGATTTAATGAAAGAAAACTATATTGCCCCTGAAACAGAAATTGAAAAAGTCATATGTAAGATTTATAGTAAAGTATTTAGCATTGATGAAAATGAAATTGGAAAAATGAGTAATTTCTATGAGTTAGGAGGGGATAGTTTAAATGCTATAAGAATTATTTCTGAAATAAAGAAATTATTAAATGTTAAAATTAATATTAAAGAAATTATGAAGTATTCGACTATTTATTCCATTTCTCAATTTATTGAAAATATTAAAGAAAATAATGATGAAGAATATAAAATTGAAAAAATTAAAAGATATCATAAAACAGAATTTCCATTTTCAGCTTTATTATCTAATAATACCTATACCTATGAAAGTGAAACAAAGTTTGAATTTAATGAACAAAATAAATATTCATCAAATATAGTTTATTACTTCCAAAAATTGAATGATAATATTGATATTGAAAAATTATATTCAGCATTTAATATTATTATTCAAAGACATGAAGTACTTAGAACTCAATTTATTGTAAAAGAAATAAATAATAAAAATGAATTATATGGTAAAATCATTGAGTCTGTTGATTTTAAATTTGAAAATTATACCGCAGAAAATTTCAAAGAATTCCAAAGACCATTTGATCTTACCAAAGATTTATTAATAAGAGTAGGTCTAATTGAAAAATGTATATTAATGATTGCAATTAGTCATAATATATCTGATGGATATTCCTTAGGTATTTTAATTAATGAATTAAATAAAATATATTATGGAGAGAAATTAGAAGATTTACCAATACAATATAGTGATTATGCTATATATTATGATGAAAAATTAAAATCAGGAAGTTTTGAAAGTCAAATTAAGTATTATCAATCCATGTTTGATGAAGATTTCGATATTATTAATTTACCAAAGAAAATTCTTGATAATCAAGAAAATTCTCTTAATAAAAACAATAACAAAAAGGAATGTAAATCAGTGATTTTGACCACTGATACTGAAACCTATGAAGCTATTAATAAAATTTCAATGGAATATAATATTTCTAAAACCGCCTATTTCTTAACTATCTATAGTTTAGTGATGTCAATGTACACTCAACAAAATAGTATCTATACCACTATCAATAATTCCAATAGAACAAATATTAATACTGATAAATTAATTGGTTGTTTTGTAACTTATGTTCCATTATTAGTAAAGATTAAGAAAAATATAAAATTAATAGATTTAATGAAGGAATGTATGGAGATGATAATGACATTATTTAGTTATGATGTTTCATTATCTACTATTACACATGAATTAAAACTTCCAGAAGCTAATTCATGGTTTAAATTTGATCCATATGAAATGGCTAATAATGATGATGTTGAAATTATGAGACCTATAGATCCAAGTGAATTTTATGAAGTATTAGGTAAAAAAAGAGATAGTGGAAATGAAAATGAAAATAAAGTTAATACAGTTGATAATATAGTTGCTGATATTTCATTTGTTATATCTGAAGAAAAAAGCAATTATATAATTAGTTTTGAATATAATAAAAATTTATATGAAGAAAGTTTAATTAATGATATAATGAACAGTATCTTAGATATCATTAAAAATGAAAAATGTTTGAATGAAAATATAAGTTCTATTTTATCGAAAACAAAAGAATTTCGTAATATAGAATTAGAGGAATCATACTTTATTGAAAAAGAAAATACAATAAGTAATTCCGAAATTGAAAAAGAAAATACAATTAGTAATTCTGAAATTAAAGAAAAAAATGTAATTAAAAATACTGAAAAGTTAGAAGACAAAAAAGAAAGTCATAAACAACAACATATAAATACAAAAAAAATCAAAAAAGTATTTAAAAATATTTTCGATAATATTAAAAATATTTTTAAATAGTTCTTAAGACATAAAAATTAAATATATATATATATAACATAAATTAATATATATATATAGATATAACGAAAGTAAAAAAAATAATAATAAAAAAAAATAAGATAAAATAAAATAAAATAAAATACAATAAATAAAATTAAAAAAAATAACAAAGGAAATTAAAATAAAAAAAAAATAAAAAAACAAAAAAACAAAAAACAAAATAAAATAAAAATAAAATAAAAATAAAATAAAAATAAAAAAATAAATAAATAAATAAATAAAAATAAAAATAAAATAAAAATAAAATAAAAATAAAATAAAAATAAAATAAAAATAAAATAAAAATAAAATAAAAAATAAAATAATAAAATAAAAAAAATAAAAATAAAATAAAATAAAATAAAAATAAAATAAAATAAAATAAAAATAAAATAAAATAAAATAAAAATAAAATAAAAATTAAAAATAAAAATAAAATAAAAATAAAATAAAAATTAAAAATAAAAATAAAAATAAAATAAAAATTAAAAATAAAAGAATGAATTATTGTTATTATAATTATTTATTTTTATTATTTATTATATAATTCTGTTATTATAAATCAGTATATATAATATATTTATTAAAAAAAATAATAATATATATTAAAAAGATGAAAAAGAAAAAAAAATATATATATATATAAATAATAAAAAACTTTATGAAAAAATTAAATTATATATATATATATTCAATGACTATAATTTATGAAAAAAATAATTAAATTATAAATATATATATAAAATTTGATTATTTAGCATTGAAATATAAAATAAAGTCATTAAAATAATATTTTATATATAGTTATATGTTTTTTTTATATATAAAGTTTGGGTTTTGAATTATTAATTATATAGAGAGTAATAAAAATATTTCTTTATAATAATATAATAAAAAGAAAAAAAAAAAAAGAAAAAAAAAGAAAAGATGATATTTGGTTTATCTATCTATTTATATTTTTGAATTTATATTAAATATATCATAAAGTTTATTAGATATTATTCCTAAACTATAATAATTTTAGTTCAATTACTCTCATATCTAGCTTCATATTAAGTTGGAAATGAATAAAGAATTATCATTCAATGAAATATTTATTTTTTTTTTATTTTTTTTAAATTTGGTTATTATCAATTAGTTATTATCAATATAATTAAATAAAAATAATATTTTATTAATAATTATTAAAAAATATTTTCATTAAAGATTATTATGAAAGAAAAAATTTAAAAAGTTAAAAACTAGTTAATTTAAAATAAAAATATTGTAAAAAAAAAAAGAAAGAAAGAAAGAAAGGTTTAAGCGATAAATTTCGATATATATTGGACTAATTATAAATTTTAGTTTTTTAAAAAATATAAGAACGTTTCGGTTCTTTCATATTTTAATCAACATTAGTTGTTTATTTATTTATTTATTTATTATTGTCAATAAAGGATAATAAGAAATAAATAAAACCAACATTAATATTGATATTATTATTAGTATGAAAATAAAAAAGAATGTTGCATCAATAACATAATTTTTTTTTTTAGTGATAAAATATAGCGAAGTCGTTATTCGGAAAAATAATGCAATATTTAATATTAACATTTTATTTTTTATTTTATTATAATTACTCTTTTATATTTATTTTAAAGTAATTAATACAATTTAAATAAGAAAAAAAATTTGGAATTCACATTCAAATTTATATTAATTGTCACTTAATGATAATAATAATAATATTATTATTATTATTATAAAGAAGAATATAAAATAAAATTTTAGTTAAGCTTTTATTCAAGATACATAAAAAAATTAAATATAAAATTAAATATAAAATAAAATTATTTCTTTGGTCTTTGTTGACAAGAAAAAATAAAATTAAATAAAATTAAATTTTTCATTAATTAGTTATTGCTAAGTTTTTTCAAAAATCAAAAATCAAAAAAAAACAAAAAACAAAAAAAACAAAAAAATTAAAATTACAATTTAACCATATATTATAAATATATTACAATTATATATAGAATATATATTATAAATATATTACAATTATATATAAAATATATATTATTATATATATTATATTATTTTATGTAGTACAAATGAATGAAACACAATATTTGGTTTTGTCATTAAATATGTGGCACTTAATTAGAAACACCATATATTATTTAATTATATAAATTATATTTACTATATATTACTTTATATTCATATTTTATATAATTTTATCATAATTTATTAGGTAATAAAATAAAATTAATAAAAAATTATAGAATAATTCTTTAAGATTCCATAATAGAATAAATAAATAAATAAATAAATAAATAAACAGATAAATAAATAAATAAACAGATAAATAAATAGATAAATAAACAGATAAATAGATAAAGATAAATATTATTATAAAATATAAATAATGTGACGTGACATTGACAGTTGTAATTAAAGTCAATTATGAAAATAAACAATTTATAAAATTACAAAAATTGAATTGATATTTATAAAATTTCATTGAAAAAAAAAACAATTTTAAATAATAAAAACAATAATGAATTGAAAGAATAATAATTAATAATATATTAATAATTATATTTCTCAATATTAATAAATTACATTTCTAAATGTTTAAATTACATTTCTAAATGTTTAAATTACATTTCTAAATGTTTAAGGTTTACATTTCTCTAATTTTATAATAACATTATATTTTATTAATCCTGAAAAAACTTTCAATTATATATAATAAATAAGAAGAAATTTTTTAAAAAAATATATTGTTATTAATTTATTTTTTTTTCCTTTTATTTAAAATAAAAAACAAAAAAAAAAAAAATAATAAAATTTCGCATGTTAATTACTTCCATACTTTAAATTGTTTTTTTAAGTAAAAATAATTGGAATATTGTTTAGTAGAAAATGACTTTTATTATTTATAAAACTTTCTGAATATAATAAATACTTTTTTTTTATTTTACTTTATATAAAATAAATAAATGATATTTATTTATTTGTTTATTTTATAAAGCAAAATCTCTAAATATAACAAACCATATTATTAAATAAATAAATAAAAAATAAAAATATTTTATTATTTATTTTATTTATTTATTTTTTTTATTTATTTATAAATTATTTTCAAAAAAAATTTTTTTATTTCCTTTTTTTCCCTTTTTTCTATTTTTTCTATTTTTTTCTTTTTATTTTTTACAGTGTTTTTTTGTTTTTTTGTGTTTAATTTTTCTCGGTTTCTTTGTACCCCTATTGAATATTTTTGGTAAAAAAAAAATGAGATAAAGAAAAGTAATAAATAAATAGGAAAAATAAAAAATAAAAAAAAGTAAATAAATAAATAAATAAAACAAGCGATAAATTAGAATATAAAAAAGGATGATTGGGGAATGGAAATTGGCCTCAATACCCAATCATTATTTTTGCTTTGTTTAGTGTTTTGGTTTTTAAAAAATAAAAAAAAAAGTATAAAATGAAAATTAATTTTTTTCTTTAAACTTTTAATATTTTAATATTTTAATATTTTTTTAAAAAAAAGAAAAAAAACTGTAGATATATAATAATTAATTGTATATATTTTGTATTATAAAAAAACAATAAAAATAAAAATATAAAAAATAAAAATAAAAATAAAAATAAAAATAAAAATATTATATTTATTTATAAAATATTTTTTAATTTTAATTTTAATTAATTAATTAATTAATTATTGTAATATTGTATTACTGAATTTTTTATTTATTTATTTTTTAAAATAATAATAAAATTATTAAATAATAATAAAAAGTAAAATAGTTATTATATAATAAATAATATATATATATAAAGAAACCCCTATATATTTTAGTGTAAAAATTAATTAAAAAAAAATTTTTTTATTTAGAAAAAACAAAAACAAACAAACAAACAAAAAAAAAATGAATGTTTTTAAAAAAGGTTGGTATACTGAAATTTCTGATGATTGGCCTGGAGTAGCTCAATCTTATGAAATAGAAAAAGAAATTGCCCATGAAAAATCTAAATTCCAAGATATACAAATTTTTAAATCAAAAAGATGTGGTATGACTATGTCTATTGATGGAGCTATTCAATCAACAGAAATGGACGAATTTGCTTATCATGAAATGATGGCTCATATAGTTCTTTATTCTCATCCAAATC
Organism: Anaeromyces robustus; assembly: GCA_002104895.1. Taxonomy (NCBI): domain Eukaryota; kingdom Fungi; phylum Neocallimastigomycota; class Neocallimastigomycetes; order Neocallimastigales; family Neocallimastigaceae; genus Anaeromyces; species Anaeromyces robustus. The sequence continues at coordinate 27,867 of MCFG01000240.1, read as the reverse complement.
CAAAACGTGTACTTATAATAGGAGGAGGAGATATGGGTGTAGCTAGAGAAGTTTTAAAACATAAATGTATAGAATTAGTTGATAATTGTGATATAGATGATAAGGTTACTGAATTATCGAAAAAACATTTTCCTCATTTAACTGATATTCCATTAAAAGATCCAAGATATCATATTATGTTCCAAGATGGTGCTAAATTTATGGAATCAAAAGTTAATTATTATGATATTATTATTACAGATTCAACAGATCCAACTGGACCTGCTGTATCTATTTTCAATAAAAGTTATTATGAAAAAGTATTTAAAGCTTTAAGACCTGGAGGTATTATTTGTTCTCAAGGTGAATCATATTGGTTAGATTTAGATATTGTTCTTAATTTAAGAAATATTATGAAAGAAGTTGGATTCCCGGTAGTTGAATATTCTACTATTCAAATACCTACTTATCCTTTTGGATCTATCGGTTGTATTATAGGATCTAATGCAGGATCATGTAAAAAACCTAGAAGAGCTATGACAAAAGAAGAAGCAGATTCAATGAAATATTATAGTAAAGAAATGCATGAAGCTTCATTTGTAATGCCACAATTTTTCAAAAAAAGATTTGAAAGTGAAGAGTAATGATAAATAATAAATATTATTTTATTATTATAAATTAAAAAAAAAATAAAAAAAAAATAAAGAAAAAAAAGAGTATTATTTTATATAAAACAATAATAAAACTACTAAAAAATAAATAAATAAATAAAGTATTATTTTTTGATACAATTTTTATTTATATCCTATAATGTTAAAACAAACAAAAAAAAAAAAAAGAATTACTTAATAATGTTATTATTATATTTAATAATTTATTATATATTAATAAATTAAATTATCAATAATAATATCAACTAATAATTTGCTAATTTTTATATTTATGAAAAATAAAATAAACAAATAATATAATATAATAAATAAATAAATAAACAAATAAACAAACAAAAAAATAAATAGATAAATAGATGAACAAATAAATAATAAATAGATAAATAAATAAATAAATAGATAGATAGATAAATAAATAAATTAATTCATCAAATAATCGAATAATCAACAAAATCAAGTAAATAAAAAAAAAAAATAAGTAAATAAGTAAATAAATAAATAAACAAACCAGGATAAGGATAATAATGACAATAACAACAGTTAATAAAGAAGGAAGAAATAAGAATGACAATAATAATGAAGAAATAATAATAAATATAAAAATTATTATAAAGTGAATTAAAAAAGAAAAAGAAAAAAGAAAAAAGAAAAAGAAACAAATTGACGTGACATGACATAACTGTTCATTCATTAAATTATCTATATTATCCAATGCTATAAATATCTATAATTATGGAAAACCTTATTTTTTGATGATTAACAATAAATAAACATTTGTTTCCTGGTAAAAACGTCATTTTTAAAAACCTCAAGTACAACAATAGTTATTGACAAAAGAATCATTAAATTTTTTATTATCATTTTTGAATTATTTTATAAAGTTTTTTATTTTTATAAAAAGTGTATCATAAAGATTAAAAACATTATTGTATATACAAATATAATTATTATATATATATATATATATTTTTCATTTTTGTAAAAATTAAATAAAATTAAAAAATAAAAAAAAAAAAAAAAAAAAAATTATTGTTTATAAATATATAAATTATGGCTTTATAAAAGATACTAATTTTTTTTTCTGTTTTTCTAATTTTATTTATTTATTTCTTTATTAATTTATTTTTTATTTGATTTTATTTACTTTTTTTTTTTCATATATATATTTATTAAAGAGTTTTTTTTTCTCTATCTAATCCATCATTATTATCAACAAGATATTTTCATCAAGTCATTCTTATCATTTTATTCTATAAATCATTTGCATTGTGTTGAAGTTCTAGTGTTTTATATTTTATATTCATTGATTCAGATTTATCGTCTTCTGAAAAATTTCTTTTCAAAACATAATATTTACTGAGTGTTAATAACGTTAAAAAAACGAACAAAATTAATACATTTAGAATTTGTATCAACTTTTATAAATATATTTAGTATTATAAATATATTTAGTATTTAGTATTTCTTCCTTCTTCTTTTTTTTTTTTAAATTTTCATTTTTATTGAATTACTTTTTTTTTTTTCTTTTATAATTTTATAATACTATTCTTCTTTATCAATAATATTTTCATATTTTGTTTTTATTTGAAGAAGTTCATTAAAAATTAAATTTTCAAATATTTCATTATCATCCATATAAATAAGATATTAAAAATTTCTGCAATAATTCTTTTATTAAACTATATATGAATAATAATTTATAAGAATCAATTTTTCATTAATATTAATATTAATATATTATAAATAAATTAAATATATTTTATTTATTAATTTATTTATTTATTTATTTATTTATTTATTTATTTATTATTCTTTTTTTTATATTATTTTGAAATATATTTTGAAAATATATATTTTATTTTAAATAGTTTAAATAATAATATTAACATTCAATATAATTAACAAGTATTTTCATTACTTATTTTTTAATATATTTAAAAATAAATTCTAATTGCATCATCATCAATTAATGATTGTTTTATTCATTATTAATGATTGTTTTATTCATTATTAGTATTTTTTTTTCATCCATTATATTTTCTGTAAAATTATTATTTTCAATTCTTTTAGTATAATCATTATTATAATTCATTGAATCAATTTCTATGATGACTTCTTAAACTATAGAAATTGTAGTTTAAATTTGATTTGGTTGTAAATCTCTAACTAGTTATTATTATTATTTATTATTATTACTATTGTTTATTATTTATTATTTATTATTATTATTTATTATTATTTATTGTTTTTATTATTATTTATTATTTATTATTTATTATTATTATTCATTATTATTTATTATTATAATTATTATTATTTATTATTATTTATTATTTATTATTATTATTTATTATTATTTATAATTACTCTAATAAAAATTGACTATATTTATTTTCAACATTCATAATGGACTCAATCATTTTATTAATTCTATTATCATTTAAACCATAAATTGTTTATAAAACTTATCTAAGATATTCCTGATAGTTATTAATCATTTTTTTTTTAGTTCTTGAAGATATTCATTGTATTTATTTTCATTTATAAATCCTTCCATAGAAACTCCTTCTTTAGATACCTATATCTTTAAGAAGAGCAAGGTTTACATTATTAAATTTTTCCTTAATATAAAAAAGAATTTATGAGGTATATTTGTATTCATTTCAAAAAATATATCAAATATTATTAATATGAAGTTCTGCAATTAAAGAAGTTAATTTATTTTGTTGAGCTAATATTTCAGTAATATTAAGTGTTTATTGATAAACTTAAATTAAATTTTCATCTCCATTTTAAACTTTATTATAATTGCTTTTACAAATTGTATAATAATTTTTTATAGTATTAAACATCTTTTCATCATATTCTTTTTCTTTTGGACTTAAAATTTTTCATTAATCTTATAATCCCTTTCTGAATATTTTCACTTTAATCAGCTTAATTCAATTTTTAAGTATGTTTTATGTTTTTTTAAAAAAAATTGTAATTAATATTTTTTTTTTTTTAATTTATATATAATATATAAATATATATAAAAATAAAATATATATATGTATATTCATGCTTTTTTTTTTTTTTCCTTATACGAACATTATTATTTATTTCTTTAAATGTTGAATAACCTGTTGGTTTTTTATTACTCTAATATAAAATATCAAAAATTTATTTTAATCTATTTATAATTATTAGATAAAATACTGCTTTAATAATTAAGTGATATTATAGTTTATTTTTTATTTCTACTTTTTATTTTTTATATTTTCTTATAAATATTTATTATTATTTTTAATGAATTAACCTTGAGCTATCCAACCACCTCCAACTAAATTCATAAAAGTCATCACAAGGATCAATAGATGTTTCAATACATACATTCTTTAATATTACACTAAAATATTCTTTAATATTATTTTAAAGACAGATAATATATATAGTATATATATATATATATTATATTTTTTTTTTTTTTGATATATTTATTAAATATATTTTAAAGATAAGATCTATTACTTGTTCTAGTTTTTTTTTAAATATTTATTATAAATATGAAATGATAATATTATTAAAATATATTAAAATATATTATTTTATTTGTGTTAATAAAAATAACAAATTGAACATCTATATCAACAATATCCTTGACAATATGGTAAAATATTTTAGTTGAATATGGAACATGTTCAACTGGAAATGAAAATATAATAAAATATTTAGTTGAACATGTAGATGATATAAATAAGCAAAATAAAGATGGAGAGATGGTAAAACACTAATTATTTAATGTATGTTCAAGTTAGAAAAGGAAATATAATAAAAATAAAATGTTTAGGTTGAAAATATGGAGCAAGGAATAAATAATCAAAAATGAGGATGATGTATAGTATGTAACATAACTCTACTGTGAAATAAACTACAATTTAATATTAATACTAGTATTTTCTTTCTTTTTTTTTTTTTTTTTTTTTTTTTTTTTTTTTACTAGCAATAATTCTTTCTATTATTAACATTTAAAGTATTAAATATGTCGTTTTAATTCATTTATTAATAATATATATATATATTATTATTATCAATCGTTATTATCATAGAATTTAATAAAGATTATTAAAATAGTTTAGTTATATTAATATTGTATTTTTAATAATCATTTATTGTATAGTATCTAAATAATCTAATTCAATAATATTGCATAAAATATTATTAGTAATTAACATAACATTTTTAATAACCTTTATTATATTATTAATAAATAAAAATTTTTTTAATAACCTTTTATAATATTTATGGACCATTAACCTTTAATATTAATAATAATAATAATAATTTCAATAATAATAATAATAATAATAATAATAATAATAATAATAATAATAATAATAATAATAATAATAATAATAATAATAATAATAATAATAATAATAATAATAATAATAATAATAATAATAATAATAATAATAATAATAATAATAATAATAATAATAATAATAATAATAATAATAATAATAATAATAATAATAATAATAATAATAATAATAATAAATAATAATAAAACAAGGTAATATTGAAGTAAATAAGAAAAAAAAAATTTTAATATTAATATTAATATTAATATTATATAATTGATAAAACCTACATTTTCACAATTTTCATTTAAAAAAAAAATAAAAGTATCTTTATCAATATCCATATCTTTTTTTTTTATATCATATATCATTTTAATAATAATATTATAATAATATATTTATTATGGATTATTTATTTAATATTTAATAATATTAATTATTTTTATAATAATTAATATTAATTTTATTTATATTTTTGTTTATTTATTTTTTTTATTTATTTATTTATTTATTTTTATTAAAATTATATAACATTTGATAATAATATATCTATGATGTATTATTTATTTAATAATATATTTATTATCTGATAATTATTTTATAATTAATAATTAATATTTATTTATTAATGGATTAATGGAATATTCAATTATTAATTTATTATTATTACTTTATTCCTAATATTAATTCAATATTATATTTATTTTCAAATTAATAATAGTAATAATATTTTATTTTATATTTTATTTTTTTTTAATATTAATGTTGAATACTTATTTAAGCTTTATTATATATAGTTGTTTTTTTTATTTTATTATTATTATTATTTTTTTTAAATATATTGCCATATCTTTGAACAATATTCATTAATACCTTGACATTTACGACTAAGTTCTTCTGACCATGGATTTGACCAACAAGCATTTAATTCAGCATAACATGAATTAGACATTTCAATCTTACAACTCCAATCATCTTTATCACAAACTAAATAATTTCTACTTGTTGGATAAGTTGGAATTGGAACAATTGTTGTAGTAGTAGTAGTTTTAGTTCTGGTAGTTGTAGTAGTTGTAGTAGTAGTAGTAGTTGGAATAGTTTTTGGTGGAAGTTTAGTAGTAGTTTTAGTTGTAGTAGTTGTAGTGGTTGTTGTTGTAGTAGTTGGAATGATCTTTGGTGGTAATTTAGTGGTTGTTGTAGTAGTTGAAATGGTCTTTGGTGGGAATTTAGTAGTAGTTTTAGTAGTAGTAGTTGTAGTAGTAGTTGAAATAGACTTTGGTGGAATTTTAGTAGTTGTAGTAGTAGTTGAAATAGTCTTTGGTGGAGTTTTAGTAGTTGTAGTTGTAGTACTAGTTGAAATAGTCTTTGGTGGAGTTTTAGTAGTTGTAGTTGTAGTACTAGTTGAAATAGTCTTTGGTGGGTTTTTAGTGGTACTAGTTGAAGTAGATGTTTTAGTAGAGGTTGATATTTTAGTAGTAGATGTTTTAGTAGTAGATGTTTTAGTAGTAGAAGTTTTAGTAGATGTTTTAGTAGTAGAAGTTTTAGTAGTAGAAGTTTTAGTAGTAGAAGTTTTAGTAGTAGATGTTTTAGTAGAAGTTTTAGTAGTAGATGTTTTAGTACTAGATTTTTTAGTAGTAGTGGTATGTTCTTCAGGAGGCTCTTCAGTAGGTTCTTCAATAAGTTCATAATCATATTCACAGTATTGATCATCGTCATGGAAAAAATCCCTTTATTTATTGTGAATAAGAAAAAAAATTTTTTTATATTATTTTTTTTTTTATTTTATATTTTTATTTTAATTTAATTGATTTGAAAATTTTTATTTTTTTAATGTAATTAATTTTTTATATTTATTTTTTATGATATATATATTATAAATAAATAAATAAATAAATAAATAAATAAATAAATAAATAAATAAATAAATAAATAAATAAATAAATAAATAAATAAATAAATAAATAAATAAATAAATAAATAAATAAATAAATAAATAAAATAAAATATATATATATATATTTTAGGTATTGTTAAATTTTTATTTTTGTTAAATATAATTAATAATTACTTTAATTGATAATTTTGTAATTCACAAACTTCATCAGGAATAACGGTAATTGGATTATCTTTTATATTTCTTCATTGTTATATATATATATTTATTTTAAATTAGATAATATATTTTTTAATAAATTATTATAAATATAATTAGTTTATATATATATATATACAGATTACGTATAGATATATATATTCAATATTTTGAATAAATAAAAAAAAGAATTAACGCTTACAAACGAGCAAGATTTTTTAAATTACCCATTTCTCTAGGAAGGGATTTAATTTTATTATCTTCTACTTCTCTACATGAATAAATAAATAAATAAATAAATAAATTAATAAATAAATAAATAAATAAATAAACAAATAAATAAATTAATTAATAAATAAATTAATAAATTAATAAATAAATAAATAAATAAATAAATAAATAAATAAATAAATAAATAAATAAATAAATAAATAAATAAATAAATAAATAAATAAATATATATGTATTAATAACAATAAATATTACATAATATTTAAATATATAATATATATTTTTATTTATTTCATATTTTCTAATAAATATACTAAAAATACTTACAATACTACAAGACTTGTTAAATTGCTAATTTCTTTTGGAATAGTTGAAATACGATTAGCATTTAAACGTCTACATGGTTATTTATAATAATTTTTAAATTTATGAAAAATACATATTTTTAATAAATAATTAATTATAATAAATATATATTTCAAATTTTAATATATATATATATATATGTATTTAATACATACATTGTATGAAAGTTTTTTAGATTTAAAATTTCATCGGGAAAAGAAGAAAATTGATTATGATCTAAATATCTACATTATTATTCATTGTTGTTTTAAATTTTAAAAAAAAAAATAAAACATTTAATAATTAAAAACTTTTAATTATATTTTCAATTTTATTTTTTATTTGTTATATTTTATATTTTCTAATAAATATAAAAGATACATACAATCCATCAATATTTTTTAAATTACCAATTTCTTTGGGAAGAGATGTAATTTGATTAAAAGTTAATACTCTACATTATACATTGAAATTGTTATAATATTAGATGAAAAAAAATTTTTTTTTAAAAAAATAATAAATATATAATAATTTCAAAAATATATATAATATAATATAATATAATATAATATAATATAATATAATATAATATAATATAATATAATATAATATAATATAATATAATATAATATAATATAATATAATATAATATAATATAATATAATATAATATAATATATATTTTTATTTTTTAAATAATTAATTACTTAATTATTTAAAATATATTATTAAAATATATAATATATTAATAATATATTTTCTATTAAATATTATTAATACTTACAATGATTTAAGAGCTGTTAAATTACCAATTTCTTCTGGAATTTTGGTAATTTCATTATAATCTAAATGTCTACATTATTGTTATAAAAAAAAAAAAAAATACATATTTTAATAAAAAATTATATATATTACAAAATTATTAAAATATAATAATAATAATAATAATAATAATAATAATAATAATAATAATAACAATAATAATAATAATAATAATAATAATAATAATAATAATAACAATAACAATAACAATAATAATAATAATAATAATAATAATAATAATAATAATAATAATAATAATAATAATAATAATAATATATATTTTATTAAGTATAATTAATACTTACAGTGATTCAAGAGATGTTAAAAAACCAATTTCTTCTGGAACTTTGGTAATTTCATTCTGAAATAAATATCTATATTATTGTTATACAATTGTCATTTTAAAATTTAATAAATAAATATATATATTATTTTTAATAAATAATAATAACTATTACAAACTTTTTAAAATATATAATATATTAATAATATATTTTCTATTAAATATTATTAATACTTACAATGATTGAAGAGCTGTTAAATTACCAATTTCTTTTGGAATTTTGGTAATTTCATTATAATCTAAATCTCTATATTATTATAATACATTAGCATTTTAAAATTAAATAAAAAAATATTTATTTTAATAAACAATAATAAATATCGTAAATTTTTTAAAATAGACAATAATAGATATCGTAAATTTTTTAAAATAAACGATAATAAATATTACAAAATTTTTTAAAATTTATAATAACAATATTATTATTATTATTATTATATTTTCTATTAAATATAATTAATACTTACAGTAATTTAAGAGATGTTAAATTACCAATTTCTTCTGGAATTTCAGTAATTTGATTTTCAGCTATATCTCTACATTATTGTTATACATTATTATTTTAAATTTAAATGAAAAAAAAAAATATATATATATATATATTTATAAATTATAATAAATATTAACAAATTTTTTTAAAATGTATAATACAATAATAATTTACATATATTTAAATTTTCATATAATTTATACTTACAAAATAGTAAGTTTTACTAAATTACCAATTTCTTCTGGAATTTTGGAAATATCATTTTTTCTTAAATTTCTACATTACATTAAAATTTACATTATTATTGTTATTTTAAAATTAAATTATTAAATATATTTTAAAATATATAATACAATAATAATAATATATATTTTTAATTTTTCATTTGATTAATACTTACATATCATTAAGGTTGCTTAAATTACCAATTTCTTTGGGAATTGCTGAAATTTTATTGCCCATTAAATTTCTATATTATTGTTATAAAATGGATATATATATATATATATATAATATTTTTTTTAATAGACTCTAACAAATAAATATTAAAAAATTTCTAAAATATATAATACAATAATAATAATATATATTTTTAATTTTCATGTCATATTTTATAAAATTAATACTTACAGTAATGTAAGAGATGTTAAATTACCAATTTCTTTGGGAATTTTGGTAATTTTATTATAACTTAAAGTTCTATATTATTATAAATTGTTATTTTAAAATTAGATAAAAAATATATATTTTAATAATCAATAATAATTATTACAAATTTTTTAAAATATATAATAATAATAATAATAATAATAATAATAATAATAATAATAATAATAATAATATTATTATTATTATTATTATTATATTTTCTATTAAATATAATTAATTAATATTTACAGTAATTTAAGAGATGTTAAATTAAAAACTTCTTCTGGAATTATGACAATTTGATTATCACTTAAATCTCTACATTACATTAAATATTATAAAATGTTATTTTAAAATTAAATAAATAAATATATATATATATATATATATATATTAATAAGCTATAATAAATATTACAAATTTTTTAAAATATATAAAACAACAATAATAATAATAATATATAATTTTAATTTTTTTTTCATATAATTAACACTTACAGTTCAGTAAGTTTTTTTAAATCACCAATTTTACTGGGAATTATGGAAATTGTATTATTAATTAAATTTCTTCATTATTTTAAATTTGATTAATTTTTTTTTATAAAAAAAATATAAATATTTATTAGTATTTATTAATTAAAAAAAAAAGTTTCTTAAAAAATATTATGCATTATTTTATTTTTCATTAATTTTTTATATTAATTTAATTATATTATTAATACTTACAAACTTTCTAAATTATATAGTTGAAAAATTTTTTCTGGAATTTCACCTAGATCCTGGCTAATAAAAACTCTATTTTTTTAAAAAAAAAAAAAAAAAAAAAAAAACAATAATAAAAATTAGTAAATAAACATATTTTTTTTCTATTAAATAGAAAATAATATAAATTATCCATATATTATAAGACATTATTTTTAAAATACATACACACAATCAATATCACCAGGATCATTATCTTCTAAGCAATCCATATCTAAACATGTGATAGCAAAAATTACATCTACAAATAATAAAATTAATCCTAAATAATATAATTTCATTTTTTATATTTTATATTTTATATTTTATATTTTATATTTTATATTTTATATTTTATATTTTATATTTTATATTTTATATTTTATATTTTATATTTTATATTTTATATTTTATATTTTATATTTTATTTTATTTATCTTTTATTTATCTTTTATTTATCTTTTATTTTATTTTATTTATTATTTATTTATTTATTATTTATTTATTATTTATTTATTTATTTTAATATATTATTATTTTTTTTTTGTTTTTAGTTAATATGCAAAATAATTTTAGAATATATTTATAATAATATTTCCGTTTTAGTTTATTTTGTTTTTGAAAAAAAAATAAAACAGAAATACTTCTTCTTTATATACTCATTTGTTTATTGATCAATTTATATATCTATATATATAAGTATAGGTGGACAATTTTAATGTTAAAAAAAACTGATATAAATATTGTTATAATAAAATTTTTTTTTAATTAAGTTACATGTCACGTCACAAAAAAAAAAAAATTTTTTTTACTTTATTATACCTTTTAAGATTAAACTTTATAATTATAATAAATAAACTTTGTTATCCATCCAAAAAACTTAAAAATTATAAAAAAGTGATAAAAAAATTGATTATGAGTAATAATGATGAAATTGTATTTTTTTTTTTCTGAATAATATTAAATATTTTTCATGGTTATATTTGGATACATTCTGTTAATTTTTTAATAAATTTTTAATTAATTTTTAATTTAATTTATAATTAATTATAATTAAATTTAAAATTTACGTCATGTCACTGTTTTTTCTTTCTGTAAAAGTTAATATTTAAAAAAAAGGAAAAAATTTATAAAAAATTTTATTTTATTTATTATATTATATTTATAATATATATAATATTTATAATATTTATAATATTTATAATATTTATATTTATATATGTATTTATATTTATATATATATTTATTTATTTAGTTATTTATTTATTCATATATTAAATCTTGGAATAGTTGAAATATAATTTTAGTATATATTTATATATATTTGTATGGAATTTTTTTATGTTTGCAATGCAATTCATTTTGATACTACATTTTACCAAAAAATTATATAAATATATAAAACAAAGATATAAACTAAAATTATAAAAAATATATTTTAAAATAAAATATTATGTTTTGTATAAGTTTATAGAAAGAATTAATTTTTTATAAACAGTTTTTTTTTTCAAAAAATTAATTATTTCTATATATTTTAAACAGCTATTAAAAAAACTTTGGTAAATTTAATTAATATTTAATATATAAATTGAATTAAATATTAATTAAATTTACCAAACATATAACCAAAAAAAAAAAAAAAATGGTATTTTTAATATAAAAATACTAAACCAAAAAAAAAAAAAAGATATTTTTAATATAAAAATACTAAACCAAAAAAAAAAATGGTATTTTTAATATAAAAATACTAAACCAAAAAAAAAAAATGGTATTTTTAATATAAAAATACTAAACCAAAAAAAAAGGTATTTTTAATATAAAAATACTAAACCAAAAAAAAAGGTGTTTTTTTATTTAAATGGAATAATAAATAAAACTAAATGTTTTTATATTATGAATATTATAAATAATAAAAAGAAAAAAAAATTTTTTTTCTTATTTAAATTAATAATTTTATTTTTTTATTATTATTATTTTCTTTTTTTTTTTATTTTTATTTATAATTAAATTATTTAGTAATATTTCTTATTAAAATATTATATATAAAAAGATTAAATAATAAAAGGTTAATCTATTGGATATAGGAACAGGAAAGGGAGGAAATATTTATAAATGGAAAATTTCATTGGTCTGGTTCAAATGCAACCAGACCAATGAAATTAAA
>MCFG01000240.1:0-10000 GCA_002104895.1 Anaeromyces robustus | reverse complement strand
TATAATAAATCATTCCATTTTTATAGTTTATAATTTATAACTGTACTCTTTTTGTAATAATATATAATCAATATATTATTTAATGAATTAGATTCACTGTTAAATGTTTTACATAAAATAATATAATGATGAAATTAAAAATTACCAGTAGAATTTGATTTCTTATTATTATAATTATTATTATTATTATTATTATTATTATTATTATTATTATTATTATTATTATTATTATTATTATTATTATTATTATTATTATTATTATTATTATTATTATTATTATTATTATTATTTTTTACTTTATTAAATTGCATGTGAAAATGAAAAATTTAAAAATAATAAAATTTTTAATAAAGGTTGTAACATTATCGTATTCATTTTTCATATCTAATTACCAACTTTTTTAATTAATTTTTTTTTTTTTTTAATTTTAAATTTAAATATAGAATTTATACATGATTTTTCCGTTAAAGTAAATAAATTAATAAATAAATAAATAAATACAGAAAAAAAAATAAAAAGTATCATTATTTTTTTTTTTCAATATGTTTAAAAATAAAAAAAAAAAATTATCATTCAATAATTTTTTAATATATATTATTAAAAAATTATATATATATTATTTTAATAAATTTTATATGTATATATATATATATATTATTATTATTATAATTATTGTAATACAACATTTATTTTATTTTTAATATTAAAAAAATTTTTTTTCTGTTACATCACCATCACCATAGAAATTAATAAAACTTTAAATAAATTAATGAAATATGGTAAAATCACTAAAGTTTAAAAACTTTAAATAATTAATTATTATCTTTACATATATATATATATATTTTTTTTTTCTTTTTCTTTTTTTAATTAAAAATTTTATTTATATTATTTCTATAAACAAAAATTTTTATATTACTGTAATGTTTAAAAAATTGATATATAATATTAAATTAAATATTTATGTTTAAAAAGAATTCTAATGTTAAAATAATTTTTTTTTTATTTTTCATAATAAAATATAGATAAAAATTATAATGAGTATGTATATAAAAATATATAATAAAAAATAATTTTTATTATTTTATATTTTTAAAAAAATATATATATTAATAAAATGAAATAAAAATAAAAGCTTAATTTATTTTATGATAATTTTGAATAAAGATGATCATTCATTATAAATCGTATTTTATTAATAAATATTAAATAAAATAAAAAATAAAATAAAATAAAATTAAGGTAAGAAAAATTTTTTAATATCATTTATAGATATATTTAATTTATTAATATATTTTTAAATAATAATAATAATAATAATAATAATAATAATAATAATAATAATTATAATAATAATAATAATATAAGTAAATTATTATTATTAAATAATATATTAAAATTTAAAAGTTCTTTTATTGAATTTTCATATAAATAATGGAAATATAAATATGTATATTATTAATACATGACATATATGAGACTATTAAATTAATTAAACCTTTTAATAAAAAAAATATTTAAAATGATGTATATGCATACTTTCAAATCATTAATAATGTGAAACAATTATTTTTCATTTAAAAAGAGAATATAATTCAAAAAAAATTATTATAAATTATGAAAATTTATCTAAAAAAAAAAATTGATTTAATTCCTGATAATAATAACTAATTATATTATTGATGATTCTTGACATTTATTTTTTAAATATGATTCTATATTGTATAGTAATAACACTATTCTGATACTTGGAAAAAGTAAGAAGTAAAATAATTTATTATATATATATGATATGTCAACAAAGTGTTATATAAGTATATAATATAGAAGTATATTTATATAATAGCTCAACATATAAATTATTTCATATTTAGATTTATTATTTATTTGTAGTATTATTTATTAAAATTTTTATTTTATTTTATTTTTACTATTTTTATTAGATTCTTATTTTTATATAAAATTTTCTCTATCTTCAAAAATTTTTTATATTTATCTTCCTCCTTTTTTATTATCATCATTATCATTTACATGAATTATTATTATTTTTATTATTATTTTCATTATTATTACTTTACCTTTTTTTTTATAATTTTTTTTATTAAAAAAAATTTTAAATTTTTATTATTATTTTCATTATTATTACCTTACCTTTTTTTTTATAATTTTTTCTATTAAAAAAATTTTAAATTTTTATCTTTTTTTTCCAGAAAATTTATATAAAATATAATATAAATAAGTTTTTTTTCCTTTTGATATGCATGTATCATAAAGAATTTCACTATCACCACCTCGTGTAATTAAATAAGAAGAAAACAGACATAATTCATTATTTTCATCATTCTGATATATTAAATAATAATGCTGAAGTAACAGTTGAAGAATATCATTATATTAAGGAATTCTGTTACATATTGGAAAATATTTTGATTTATCAGGATCATTATAGAAATTTTGGTATTTTTTTTTTTTTTTTTGATTTTTTATAATTACTAATTTTTATTTCAGGAGCATAAACATTATATTCTGAATTTTTATCTTCTTTAATACATTCTTCAGTTAAAATATTAGGATAAAAGTTCTACATAACAATAACATTTCTTTTTAAAAAAGTAAACGAAAAATAATAATAACAACAACAACAACAACAACAACAATAATAATAATAATAATAATAATAATAATAATAATAATAATAATAATAATAATAATAATAATAATAATAATAATAATAATAATAATAATAATAATAATAATAATAATAATAATAATAATAATAATAATAATAATAATAATAATAATAATAATAATAATAATAATAATAATAATAATAATAATAATAATAATAATAAAAAGATAATATTACAATAATTAGGAAAAAAGAACAACAACTAAATTTTCACATTTTAATAATTAATAGATTTTAAAAGAGTATTATTATTTATTAATTTTTAATACTATTTGTCAAAAGACATTAGAAATAACAATTTTTTAAAGGTTTTATATCTTTATTATTTTGTATGCTTTATTATATTTTATATTATATTTCTTAATAATAATAATGAAAAAAAGAGAGAAAAAAAAAAACTATGACTTATTTGTTATATTTATTTTATATATATAAAGATTAATTCTTTTTTGCTGAATGATGCATTGAGAATTAATATATTTTACTATATATCTTACTTCACACTATTTTTTATACATTATAAAAGTTTTTTTTATTTTAAAATAGTCATTATTTTAAATATTTAATAATTATTAAATTAATTAGGTTTATAATTTTTTAAAATTTTTATAGTATTATAATTAAACTAGTTTAAAAATAATTATAATAATTTATACTAAAATACATAATGGCGTATAATTTAATATGTATTATTTTGTATATATTTAATAATTATAATTTATAAATAAT
The DNA here is from genome assembly GCA_002104895.1 of Anaeromyces robustus. NCBI lineage: Eukaryota > Fungi > Neocallimastigomycota > Neocallimastigomycetes > Neocallimastigales > Neocallimastigaceae > Anaeromyces > Anaeromyces robustus. The sequence goes on along the minus strand of MCFG01000240.1, from coordinate 6,582 downwards.
TTATATATAAATTTAAATAAAAAAAAATCATTTTAAATGATTAAATATTAATAATTTATATTAAATATTATTATTAGAAATTAGATTTATTAGAAAAGTTTTAACAAAAAATAACTTCAATATATAATAAAATATTAGGATAAATTTACAATATAATTATATGTTTATATTGTAACTTGTATGTTTACTACAATACTTTTTAATATTTTAACATGCATTAAATATGTATTAATAAATTTGACACTTTTGTTTTCAAATAAATTATTTCATATGGTTTACATGTTTTAACAAATTAATTATTTCATAGGATTTACATATTCTAACAATATTCTTACAACTATTATTCGTATACACATTTTATTATTATTATTTATATTATCATTTTGATATAGTTTATAACTATTAGAGTTTTTTTTTGTTAATAAAAAATACATATTATTTATATATATATAATGAAAAAAAAAACATTTTTATATTAAGAATAGTTAAATGTTTTTTTTATTTATTTACTTTTAATGGGTTAGTTATGTTATGACAAATTAAATCATTAAATAATTTAAAAATAATGACGTCAATATTATTTAATAAATAAACATTTCCATTTCATATATAAATGTATATAAATTTTATTTATAAAAAAAAAGAAAAGTACAAATAAAACTTTTTTAGACAAATGATAAAACTTTATTTATTAATTTTTTTTTATTTTGTTATAAATTTTTTTAAAATTTATTAATATATAAAAATATATAAAAATATATATAAAAATATATAAAAATATATATAAAAATATATAAAAATATATTTTATGAATAATTTATTTATATTAAGATATTTAATTAATAATAGAATAATATAAATGTTTATTTTATATACAAATATTTATTTATTTATTTATTTATTTATATATTTATATATTTATATATTTATATATTTATTTATTTATATATTTATTTATTTATTTATTTATTTATTATTTATTATTTATTATTTATTTATTTATTTATATATTTATATATTTATTTATTTATTTATTTATTATTTATTATTTATTATTTATTTATTTATTAATTTATTTATTTATTTATTTATTATTTTTTATTTATTATTTATTTATTTATTAATTTATTTATTTATTTATTTATTTATTTATTTATTATTTATTATTTATTATTGGTTCTTTTAATAAAGTGTTTGAACTCACAAGGTTGTTGTTGTAGCAACTTTAATAATAAATATTGGAAATTTAAAGTGTTTTTATTATTTAGTCTTTATTAATATAATTATATAATAATTTATGATTTATATTATTTATATTATTTATATTATTTATATCATTTATTTTATTCATTCTATTTATTATCAATTCAAGTGGTTGTTAAAATCAACAGAAACAGCCAAAATATAATAATAATAGTTGATACTGTTACAGTTTTTATAATTTAGTTATTAAATTTATTAAAAGTAAAATTATAAACATTTATTATATTCAGTATTTAAAAGAATAAAACATTTAATTATAATATAATATAATATATTATATTATGTTATATTATATTTAAATAATAAATGTTTTATATAATTAATAGTTTATTGTAATATAATAATTTAATTTAATATAATATATATTAATATTACTTTATTACAATATATTAATATATTATTTTTAATATTTTTTATATTAATAATTTAATATAAAAAATAAAAAAAAAAAAATATATAAAAATAAAAAAAAGTTAAAAAATAATTACAAAAAAAAAAAAAAAAAAATAAAAATAAAAATAAAATAAAATAAAATAAAATAAAAATTAAATAAAAAAAAAAAAGACATCATAAATATTAATATAATAATATTATTAAAAAAAAGAAAAAAAACAATGACTATTCCAGAATTAAAAAAGGGAAATTTTAAAAATGAAAATGTTTTATTAATAGCATGCCAAGTAGGTAGTTTCTTTTTAGAACGTGAAAAAGAATTTTTAAGTTTAGTGGAAGATTATAATTCTAAAGTTAAAAATAGTAAAGAAGAATTCAAAATTTTTACTTATCACTATGAAGAAGATAATAAAGAAAAAACCGTGGAAGTAGAAATTATTGGTAAAAATGATTTAGAAAAACGAAAGGAAAAGTTTATTAAAGATATGGTTTATTTATATAAAAATGTTAATGGAATGGAAGATGAAAAAAATCAAGATATTGTCACCTTTACAAAAATATTAAAATTTATAAGTCAGTCCAAATTATTAATATCAAAAAATTATGATATTGAAAGTAAAATAAAAGAAAAATACAATCCAATAGGCCATGGTAAGAAATTATTATTAGCTCCTGATATTTTATCTTGTTATGCAGAATTTTTAATTTTTTTAAAAAAGTTATTTGATGGAAATAGTCGTAATAAAAAGCATATTGTAAAATATATAATAACTGTTGTAAAAGAAATTAACAGAATAGATAAGTTGTTATGGGACATTAGAAAAGAAAGAGATGATATTGTTACCAATTTTATTAGTATCATTCTAAAGAATCACTATTGGAAATATAATATTTATACCAATATTGGAAGAAGAGAGGGTTTTGCCAACGTACTTAAAAGTATAAATATATTAAAAAGATCAAAATTCGACTTAGAATTGGATAATCTTTGTCAAAAGTTATAATCAAAAAGAATAAATAAAATAAATAATAAAATTTTGTTATATATTAATAAATAATGAAGGGCAACTTATATAATGTGTACTAATAAAAAAAAAATAAAATAAAATAATGAACGATATAAAAATAATAAAAAAAAATAAAAATATGTATTAAAAAAATAAAAAATAAAAAATAATGAACTATATAAAAATAATAAAAAAATAAAAAATAAAAAATAATGAACTATATAAAAATAATAAAAAAATAAAAATAAAAAATAAAAAATAATGAATTATATAAAAATAAAGTAAATAAATATTAATAAACAAATGTATAAAAAAGTTAAATATAACTAACTAACTAACTAAATAAATAAATAAATATGTAATTAATTAAAAATTAAATAAATAAATATATAATAAATAAATAAATAAATAAATAATTATTTATTAGTTAATTTTTGTATATGTATTTATTATTCCGCCAAGTTAGATTTATTCCTTTTTGCATTTATTTATATTTATTTTTTTTATTTTTTTTTTTACATTTACTTATATTTATTTTTTTTTATTATTATTTATATTTATTTTTTTTTTTTACATTTACTTATATTTATTTTTTTTTACATTTTTTATATTTATATTTTTTTTTATATTTTTTATATTTATTTATTTTTTATTATTACCATCATGTTAAGAATTATCTTAATTAATTATTTATATTTTTATTTAATAGATACATAAAAATAAAAATAAAAATACTTTTTTATAATTTATTTTTTTCTTTAAAAAAGTAAATAATTAATGGTTATTTGATTTAAAATAATCTTAAGGTTTGTTTTTTTAATATTAGTAATATTTTCATGTTTAGTAATTAAATTTAAATATTTATCAGTAAACAGTTCATCATTTGATGTATTTTCTATTCTTTCAGAATCCATAGGATAATAGTCAGAATTGACATATTCTCTAGTAATTTTTATACGAGATATATCAGCTAGAATATCTTCCAATAAATAAACTAATTTAATATTATTATCAGAAGAAGAACTATTATTTTCTTTTAATTTTTTTGTTACTACATTTAATAACTCAGCATATCCTTCAATTAATCTTGGTGAGTTTAAAATACAATTTTCTTCAGAAAATATATCATTTTTTAATTCCTTATGATTTTCATAATCTTTTGATATTGTTAATATTGACTCGCTAATTGATAGTAATTTTGGTACAAATTTCTCGAAGAATGAAGTATAAATTGTTTTTTCTCTAAGAATATTAATATTTTCCTTCATTTTGTCGGGATTTTCGAAATCTTCTTTTTTTAAATTGTCATTATAATTTCTATTAGTATATTTTTCTAATTTAGGATAATGGGCAAATAAAATAAGAAGTACATCAGCAACAAATTCTTTTCTTCTATCTTCTATTTCGTTTTTATCTAAAATTTTAACAGATAATTCCTTATTCTTTAAATAAGTTTTATATTCTTTAAATTTATCATCTTCATTTACCAAGGAATTAAAAGTATTAACTCTTTCTAAAAAAATATATTCTAATTGCTTATTTTTTTCTGTTTCTTCAAATATACTATCAATATATTTGAGTTTAACATGAGTGTCTTCATATGTTAATTCTTTTTCTTGTTGTTCAGACATTATATATATATTATTTTATTATTTTATATTTTTATATTTTATTGTTTCTTTATTTTTTTATTTTTAAATTTTTTTATTTTTTTATTTTTTTTTTATTTTTTTTTTTTTTATTTTAATATTTTAATTTTTAAAAGTTATTTATTTATATTTAAATTTATTTTATATTTAAAAATTAAAAGAAAAAAAAAAAAAAATTTAAATTTTAAATTTTATAATAATATCAATAAAAAATTAAAATATTAATATATATATGAATATATATGAATATAAATATATAAATATAAATATTTGTATTAATAATAAATACAAAGAAAGTCAACAAAAATATAATTTTTTATATATTTAATAAAAATAAATAAATAAATAAATAAATAAATACTACCAATATATTATTTATATATATATATTTATATTTAGTAATATATTTATGTAAATTATTAAATATTTAAATCATTTTAAACAATAAATTTAAAAAAGAAAAAAGAAAAAAAAAATAACATTTTTTTTTGTGAAACGTTTTAATTAAATTAAATTTAATAAATTTCGTTTATCCATTTCATTACAAAATTAATTAGGTAATAAATTCTACTAATCCTATTTATAAATATTAAATATTAAATATCAATATAAATATTATAAATATTAAACATTAAATATTAAATATATTGCATATTATATATTGTATACAGCTATTCTTTCAAATTTTTTTAAAACAAATAAATTTTTTATGTTCATAAGATGTATTTAAAGTTTAACAACATTTTTTTTAATATATTAAAATAATGACGTAAAAAAAAAGGTTTTTTAATATTTTTAAAAAAAAATGTTGTTAAAAAAAAGAAAAGGTTTTAAATGAAATATACAAATATTTATATTAAATTATTAAATTATTATTTAATTAATGTAGATCAATTTATTATTTTATTATTACTTACTCTGTATATTTATTTACAAGGTATTAAAGAAAAAAGAAAAAAAGAATAGAAAAATACAAAATAATTAATATTTCCTTAAAAATAAACTTTTGTATTTTTATTATTTATGATGTAATAAATTTTAAAATAAATCATGTTAAAAAAAATTCTTTTCCTTTAATTATCAACATTTTATTATTTATTTATTTATTTAGTTAGTTAGTTAGTTAGTTAGTTAATTATTTATTTATATTTCTAGTTAGTTAGTTAGTTATTTTTTTAATAATTATTAACTTTAAGTTATTATTTCTTTTTTCCTTTTTATTGATTATTGTAAGATTTGTCAATGTTTCATATTGTAGATTACATAATTACTTATAATTTTCTATCATTTAAATTTATATGACTACTTGGGCAAATAAAAAATTCAACTTTTATTATTTAATTATTATATTTTTTTCAGTTCATTTATACAATGTGTAATGTGAATAAAAACATAATAAATATATTTAAAATTTAATATAATATCATAATTAATTTTGATATTAAATTTACAATAAATATAATATAATATAATAATAATATAATATAATATAATATAATATAATATAATATAATATAATATAATATAATATAATATAATATAATATAATATAATATAATATAATATAATATAATATAATATAATATAATATAATATAATATAATATAATATAATATAATATAATATAATATAATATAATATAATATAATATAATATAATATAATGTAATATAATATAATATAATATAATATAATATAATATTTATTTATTTATTTATTTATTTATTTATTCTTAATAAATTTATTTATTATTTATATTAATTCATATATAATAATTTATTATTTATTTATTAATTATAATATACTATTTTGGTTTATAAAAATATTTCTTATGTATGTAAAATTCATTAGGACAAAAAAAAAAAAGGTAATTAAGTTCTTTATTTAGGGTATAATTTGCTGCTTATATTAATATAATAATAATATATTTTATTGCTCCTTCAAATTATTAAATCTTAATAGTTTATACAACGAAAAAAATTTTTCTTGAAAAGTTATATTAATTAATAAAAAATATAACAAATAAATAAATAAATAAATAAATAAATAAATAAATAAATAAATAAATAAATAAATAAATAAAATAAAAACAAAATTTTACATTATAAAATGAAATAACATTAAAAATAAGAAAATATTAGAATTTAATAAATATTATTAATTTTATTATTAATATTTGTGTTCGGTAATTCATGTGATTTCATTACTAAAGAAGATATAATATACTTAAAACCAATAAAAAAAACGTACTAATAATAAAGAATGTATGTA